>JAGVVM010002488.1:0-11307 GCA_019149425.1 Psidium friedrichsthalianum
TTGATTCAGCTTATGTCATTGAGCTGTTATCCTTGATAATTTTTGAATTGTTTGGTTGCCATAGTAGATATCCTCTAGAGACAGTAGACTTACCGTGCAAGGGGAATCAGGCCTTGTCTCTACACTAGGTGGTATACTTGGTGAATTGTACTTCAGTTGCTCTCATTCGCTGTTCCACAAGCGTTACTTAAAAAATTGAAGGTTCAGTTGGTGTTGTGCACTATAATTGATTGGATTGGATCTTCCTATTTAAGGATGCCAGTATACAGAGTGCGGTTCCTGTACATTTGACCGTCAATCTTGACAAAACAAGGTCAATGCAGGATGATTTATGGAACCAAACCACATCAGATGGGCTAACTTATGGCATAGTTGGTGTGACCTATGAGAAATTTGAGTGGAATTACAGCTTCACCGGATGTTAATAAGTCTTTTTTGTGCAAAAGAATTGGTATGAGTTTTTCAGTTTCAATTATGGGAAAATGAAGTGAAAAGACTTTTCACAACTACTTGTCTGTCGATATTTTCATTCTGAGTGTTGACTAATACATTCTCATTTGAAGGACTTCTGCATTTTCTTGTTGATGTCTTCATTCTATGTCAATAGTAAGGATAAACAAATATGGAAAGTCTTTTCTATTCTTCAAGATAGGTAAACAAAAATTCACTGTAGGGCACCAAGGGAGAGCAAACCCCAAGAGGTACCCTGTGGATCTTTTGGTACTTCTCTCTACAAGCACTTTGGACTTTCTTTCCTTTGACTCAATTTACTGAGGCGTAAGTTGTGCAACATGTAACTTGATCAGGTGGAGAGTAGAACTTACCTCAACTAAAGTATGACTGATAGCCTTTGCTACGAATCATGTATCTGTGGTATAAAGTTGGCCCTATTAAGTGCTTAATCTCCACGGATGACGAACTACGTCCTAGGCTAAAGCTTTTTCAGAAATTAACTGTTCTTTTGTGGTCTGATTTGTCTGAATGGGAGACGCATTGGATTAATTTTATATCAAAGAGTCCTGTTCAAGGTTGAACTAGATCATGTAGATATTAAGATTAGAGGCATATAAGGTGGATATCTATATGATTTGCATTAGTTGTGTGATCAACAGTAGATGGTGACCTGTAGACAATTTTTCGTGCTACAATATGACTGCCTATTGATGCATCTTGTATATAATTGTGCTATGGAGGTGTTTGCATTTGTAGCTAGTCAGAACAACAATGTTAGATGCAAAGGTTCCTCTAAGCACTTGAGAGTGGATCTGAGAAGCCTGATGGAGAGATATCACATGTCCAGCAACTAACTAACATTTACTTCTCCTTTAAATTTTGTAGAGTGCTGTTTCCCAGGTTCAGGTTGAGAATAATGAATGATGATCTTAGGGATATGATTGTGCTAGCCATGTGATAATCTCTCCATCCGTGGGTGATATCACATGTCCAGCAACTAACTTGCAGCTAACTGTGGAACAAAATCTGTGGCAATCACAAACCATCGGCATCTTTTGAGATTATCTAATTTCTGGTTAGGGCATACAATCGAAATGAATTGCAGGTTTACTCTACTGTTCTCTGACTTGCAACCTTTTCCTCCTTCATGAAGTTTGAAATGATTGCCCTGTTGTAAGTCTTAGTGAGACATCTGCGTCATAATCTTGATTTTGTTCGTACCACCTCACTTGATTGTTGGATGCTTCTTATTGATTCTTCCTTGTTATCTCAGAGAAGGTTGCCAAGCAGCAACCACTGGATGAAGAAGGCATGCAGTTTGATCCACTCAGACAGCATAGACATTTTTGTCCATGGATTTCAACAACTGGTGGTTCTATGCCGGGATGGCAACACACACTATCCGCCTTACACCGTGAAAATGATGTTTCTAACTCTGTAACTACAAAATCTCCTTCATCGGATTCCTTTATTAAGGTACTTATGACTACTATTGCTCTACTATAGAACTTTCTGTGATTAAACTTTTTGCAAGAAGGTTGAGCGGTAAGATTGTGTACCTTTTGAAGCTCTACAGTTTGAAAACATTTCTCTCCTCCCCACTCTCTTAAGCGGTAAGATTGTGCACCTTTTGAAGCTTTACAGTTTGAAAACATTTCTCTTTGTGGGGAGGGAGGGAGAGAGACGCGCGCGCGCACACACTAAACACTAAAACTGGAATTTAGGTAGTAAAGGAGAGGGTAAAGTGCGCCGTGTGCACACACACCAGGTAGCAAAGGACAGGGTAAAAGTGCGCGCATATACACACTCTAACAACTGGAATTTAGGTAGTAAAGGACAGGGTAAAGTGCCCATTGCTTATGTTACTAAATGGGGTTCTTGATCATCTGAAAGTAGTACACTCTACAAGCTTAATTTCCAATCCGTGTTCCAATAATGGTCATCACGTTTCTTATTTATTTGTGCAGGTGGATGATCCAGTCACCTCAGTGAGGAGGCTTTTCACATCAAAACGAATGAAGTCCACTCATGGTTCAAACTGAAGTCCTGAGCATTGGCAGATCAATTTTGGAAGATTATAAGGTGAGGAGGGAGTGCCGTCAATCCATGGGTTAATTTCGACAAGCAACTCAAGAAAGGTTCTTCTCATTTCCTATGCATTCCTAAAATTGGAGGTGCTGCTCTCGGCAAACATAGATGAAATGCTAGCTGAATAATCTTTCGTGGTCTAGCCCAAAGTCAAATTGAGCGCTCAAATGTCTTTACCTTAGCCCTATTTCTTGTCCTTTCAGAATTTTCGGGGCTATTTAAATAGCAAAGAGAATATTCTATTACATGAGTGAAATTTCTCCTCTGAAAAAAAAAGTATGGGTGACGAAAATTTTGCTACTCGAGTTCCTTACTCCAGCAGACCACAATTTGTGACTAGCACCTTGGAGTATGGCCTGTTGAAGCCTCTTTCTGCTACAACAGCCCGTTTATCTCCGATCAGCTTGGCAACCCTGCCAACCAATTTAAAGCATTTGTCATCCAGTAAAGCATACCTCTAAATGAATTTCACTTGAGTAAACCAAATCAGTATCAAGTTCTTACCCAGGTATCAGGCAGTGATTATTTTAGGAGTGTCTTATGTGCTTGCACTTTAAGTCAACGTGCCCTACTTCTGAAATCTTACTTCTATTGATTGTCTCCAAATGAAAGAACGAACACTTCATCCCTAAAGAACTCACCTGAAATAAGGAGAGCTGGTATTTTCTTGCACAGTTTTCACCTGGCCTATCCTCTTAACAACCTCCATGCCCTCTAAAACTCTGCCAACCACTAGCGCTGAAGCATCAAGTTCTGGTGAGTCCTTAATGGACATTACAAACTCGGTCCCATTTGGTTCGTTTCCAACCTCCTCTTGGTCTACCTCTAGCTTTCCGTTCCTCGCGACCAACTTCAACTTTGGAGGTGGTTTTGATGGATCCCTCACAATTAGTCCTATCGTTCCGGCCAAATTCTTCGTCCCCAGACATTTAGCATTCTCTCTCTCCCACTCTTGCACCAAACTGGTTTGTCAAATCACTACCTGTACTCTTTGCGATCTCAGCATCCACACCATATGATCTCACCCCACCATGTTGTACATAGCTCGGCATGATCTTCACAAACTCTTTCCGTCTGTATGTGATCCCTGCAGCCCCACTGACGAGGTTGCTGAATCTCGCCGTTCCCACAGGGGCATCATCTCTGTACAACCGATGACAATCCGACCTGCCGGGTCCCCATTGATGGATATGTCGAGAAATGCTTTCTTTTTTGGGACTTTGTCGGTGCAACCTGTGTGGCCACTGCTCTGGTTATCTAGTTTCTCATCAATAGTGTTGGCCTCTGCCTCTGGTGGGATTCTTCTGCTAGTGCCTTTGTGTGGTTGAGTGGTTGTAGTGTCTGAGAGCCCAAGAGAAGAAGTAAAGAAGAGTTAGCACATAAAGCAAGGTCTCTGCGCGAGAACTTGAGATGGGTTTGCTTGGTGATTGGAGGAGTTGGAGTAATGGGAGTGTTTTGGATTTGAGGTAAGGTGGGGGAGTGAAGAAGTTGAGAGGACGGAAGCAGTTTTGGCTTGTGGAGCATCTTTACTGATTGCAATTTGATCTAGAGGGGTGTCTCAATCTCTCTAGGCAAATTTTGTCAAGTTTTTTTCATTACTATGAGGTTGAAAAGGTTGTGGATAAGAAAAGGATGAGAAACCAATCAAATGCTCCGATCTGGCGTCCAACGTGGGCCACAAAATACGTTCATGACCATAGAGCATTCCTTCTCTCGACTCCTGAAAAGAAAATTTAGCCAAGCAAACTTCTGATGAGCAAGCATAGTGCGAAGAGAGCCTTCACTTAGAATCTCACAAGGTTGCTGAAATTAGAACGACTCCCATCCTTGTCACCCGTTGAACCCTTTCTTACCTAGTTCTGTAGAAAGCTTGCCCCCGTGGATTTGCAATGGCGTCCAAGTAAGTGTGCCAACATAGGCTAACTCACCTTATCAAGTAGACGCATTAAAGAAATCATTTGAGATGTGTCGATCAAATTTCATATGAATCATGCATCATATAAAGTCAAATTTTCTTCTTTTGGGTATTGGGAAATATCCTTCATTCGAGATTACAGCTTGTTTCGGTTTCACACAGCGGGTGGGCTCAATCCAATACTTCCATGCTAAACATTTTAATACAAGTCGGCAACTCCTCACCAATGCTAATGGCAGTACCAATCTCAAGCAGTCCCTATATTGCCTACCAAATTCACCATCAAAATCTCAACCAAATGGAGTTTAACATGGCTCGCTAACCTAATGGAAAGATGGCCAATGGATGTATTTTTACCCAGGCCTAGGTTTTCCAAACTGCATGCTTCCTCACTCCACGTGTCACTTTGCATGTCTTCACTCCCAACAAAGTAGCATCAACTCAACACCTGTCTCCCAAAAGCCCGAACTCTTCCGCTATAACCCTTCAACACCTTGACCCACGCACACACCGATTTCGCGCATCTTCACCTTTTGAGCTCCTAAAGTCACCACTCAGATCTATGGCTGATCGTCACTCCAGCCCAGCCCAAGTTCAGAGAGCCCCAAGACCCACTGCCGCCGCGCCGGCTGCCACCCCCGGCAGTGCCTTCCTCCAGAAGCTCCACGAGCATGCGCCGAACTCGGCCCAAACTCCTAGGCTTCCTTAGCCTCCTCGTCTCTGGAGGCATCTTGCTCCTCCTCACCGGCCTCACGGTGACCGGCACCGTGATTGGCCTGATCCTATTCACGCCTATCATCGTTATCTCGAGCCGATATGGGTCCCGCTCTGCGTGGCCATGTTTGTGACGGCCGTGGGGTTGTTGTCCGTGTGTGGGTTCGGCATCACGGCCTTGGCGGCTTGTCGTGGCTGTACAGGTACTTCCGCGGGTTCCACCGCCTGGGTCGGACCGGGCCGACTACGCCCGGAACCGGATCTTCGACACGGCCCGCCACGTGAAGGACTACGCCAGAGAGTATGGTGGGTATTTGCATAGCAAGTTGAAAGATGTGGCTCCCGGGGCATGACCACACGAGGAGACAGGGAGAAGAGAGAGAGAGGGACTATATATTTTGGAATAGATGGGGTGGCAATCTTAGACTTCTGTTATGGTTCATTTCTATGATCACTTGGCCTTTTCATGCTTGTTCAAGCTGAAAAGGCCAAGTGATCATAGAAATGAACCATAACAGAAGTCTAAGATTGCCACCCCATCGATTCCAAAAATATATAGTCCCTCTCTCTCTCTTCTCCCTGTCTCCTCGCGTGGTCATGCCCCGGGAGCCACATCTTTCAACTTGCTATGCAAATACCCACCATACTCTCTGGCGTAGTCCTTTCACGTGGCGGGCCGTGTCGAAGATCCGGTTCGGGCGTAGTCGGCCCGGTCCGACCCAGGCGGGTGGAACCCGCGGAATAGTACCTGTACAGCCACGACAAGCCGGCCAAGGCCGTGATGCCGAAACCCACACACGGACAACAACCCCACGGCCGTCACAAACATGGCCACGCAGAGCGGGACCCATATCGGGCTTGAGATAAGATGATAGGCGTGAATAGGATCAGGCCAATCACGGTGCCGGTCACCGTGAGGCCGGTGAGGAGGAGCAAGATGCCTCCAGAGCGAGGAGGCTAAGGAAGCCTAGGAGTTGGGCCGAGTTCGGCGCATGCTCGTGGAGCTTCTGGAGGAAGGCACTGCCGGGGGTGGCGGCCGGCGCGGCGGCAGTGGGTCTTGGGGCTCTCTGAACTTGGGCTGGGCTGGAGTGACGATCAGCCATAGATCTGAGTGGTGACTTTAGGAGCTCAAAAAGGTGAAGATGCGCGAAATCGGTGTGTGCGTGGGTCAAGGTGTTGAAGGGTTATAGCGGAAGAGTTCGGGCTTTTGGGAGACAGGTGTTGAGTTGATGCTACTTTGTTGGGAGTGAAGACATGCAAAGTGACACGTGGAGTGAGGAAGCATGCAGTTTGGAAAACCTAGGCCTGGGTAAAAATACATCATTGGCCATCTTTCCGTTAGGTTAGCGAGCCATGTTAAACTCCATTTGGTTGAGATTTTGATGGTGAATTTGGTAGGCAATATAGGGACTGCTTGAGATTGGTACTGCCATTAGCATTGGTGAGGAGTTGCCGACTTGTATTAAAATGTTTAGCATGGAAGTATTGGATTGAGCCCACCCGCTGTGTGAAACCGAAACAAGCTGTAATCTCGAATGAAGGATATTTCCCAATACCCAAAAGAAGAAAATTTGACTTTATATGATGCATGATTCATATGAAATTTGATCGACACATCTCAAATGATTTCTTTAATGCGTCTACTTGATAAGGTGAGTTAGCCTATGTTGGCACACTTACTCGGACGCCATTGCAAATCCACGGGGGCAAGCTTTCTACAGAACTAGGTAAGAAAGGGTTCAACGGGTGACAAGGATGGGAGTCGTTCTAATTTCAGCAACCTTGTGAGATTCTAAGTGAAGGCTCTCTTCGCACTATGCTTGCTCATCAGAAGTTTGCTTGGCTAAATTTTCTTTTCAGGAGTCGAGAGAAGGAATGCTCTATGGTCATGAACGTATTTTGTGGCCCACGTTGGACGCCAGATCGGAGCATTTGATTGGTTTCTCATCCTTTTCTTATCCACAACCTTTTCAACCTCATAGTAATGAAAAAAACTTGACAAAATTTGCCTAGAGAGATTGAGACACCCCTCTAGATCGCAAATTGCAATCAGTAAAGATGCTCCACAAGCCAAAACTGCTTCCGTCCTCTCAACTTCTTCACTCCCCCACCTTACCTCAAATCCAAAACACTCCCATTACTCCAACTCCTCCAATCACCAAGCAAACCCATCTCAAGTTCTCGCGCAGAGACCTTGCTTTATGTGCTAACTCTTCTTTACTTCTTCTCTTGGGCTCTCAGACACTACAACCACTCAACCACACAAAGGCACTAGCAGAAGAAATCCCACCAGAGGCAGAGGCCAACACTATTGATGAGAAACTAGATAACCAGAGCAGTGGCCACACAGGTTGCACCGACAAAGTCCCAAAAAAGAAAGCATTTCTCGACATATCCATCAATGGGGACCCGGCAGGTCGGATTGTCATCGGGTTGTACAGAGATGATGCCCCTGTGGGAACGGCGAGATTCAGCAACCTCGTCAGTGGGGCTGCAGGGATCACATACAGACGGAAAGAGTTTGTGAAGATCATGCCGAGCTATGTACAACATGGTGGGGTGAGATCATATGGTGTGGATGCTGAGATCGCAAAGAGTACAGGTAGTGATTTGACAAACCAGAGTTTGGTGCAAGAGTGGGAGAGAGAGAATGCTAAATGTCTGGGGACGAAGAATTTGGCCGGAACGATAGGACTAATTGTGAGGGATCCATCAAAACCACCTCCAAAGTTGAAGTTGGTCGCGAGGAACGGAAAGCTAGAGGTAGACCAAGAGGAGGTTGGAAACGAACCAAATGGGACCGAGTTTGTAATGTCCATTAAGGACTCACCAGAACTTGATGCTTCAGCGCTAGTGGTTGGCAGAGTTTTAGAGGGCATGGAGGTTGTTAAGAGGATAGGCCAGGTGAAAACTGTGCAAGAAAATACCAGCTCTCCTTATTTCAGGTGAGTTCTTTAGGGATGAAGTGTTCGTTCTTTCATTTGGAGACAATCAATAGAAGTAAGATTTCAGAAGTAGGGCACGTTGACTTAAAGTGCAAGCACATAAGACACTCCTAAAATAATCACTGCCTGATACCTGGGTAAGAACTTGATACTGATTTGGTTTACTCAAGTGAAATTCATTTAGAGGTATGCTTTACTGGGATGACAAATGCTTTAAATTGGTTGGCAGGGTTGCCAAGCTGATCGGAGATAAACGGGCTGTTGTAGCAGAAAGAGGCTTCAACAGGCCATACTCCAAGGTGCTAGTCACAAATTGTGGTCTGCTGGAGTAAGGAACTCGAGTAGCAAAATTTTCGTCACCCATACTTTTTTTTTCAGAGGAGAAATTTCACTCATGTAATAGAATATTCTCTTTGCTATTTAAATAGCCCCGAAAATTCTGAAAGGACAAGAAATAGGGCTAAGGTAAAGACATTTGAGCGCTCAATTTGACTTTGGGCTAGACCACGAAAGATTATTCAGCTAGCATTTCATCTATGTTTGCCGAGAGCAGCACCTCCAATTTTAGGAATGCATAGGAAATGAGAAGAACCTTTCTTGAGTTGCTTGTCGAAATTAACCCATGGATTGACGGCACTCCCTCCTCACCTTATAATCTTCCAAAATTGATCTGCCAATGCTCAGGACTTCAGTTTGAACCATGAGTGGACTTCATTCGTTTTGATGTGAAAAGCCTCCTCACTGAGGTGACTGGATCATCCACCTGCACAAATAAATAAGAAACGTGATGACCATTATTGGAAACACGGAATTGGAAATTAAGCTTGTAGAGTGTACTACTTTCAGATGATCAAGAACCCATTTAGTAACATAAGCAATGGGCACTTTACCCTGTCCTTTACTACCTAAATTCCAGTTGTTAGAGTGTGTATATGCGCGCGCACTTTTACCCTGTCCTTTGCTACCTGGTGTGTGTGCACACGCGCGCACTTTACCCTCTCCTTTACTACCTAAATTCCAGTTTTAGTGTTAGTGTGTGCGCGCGCGTCTCTCTCCCTCCCTCCCCACAAAGAGAAATGTTTTCAAACTGTAAAGCTTCAAAAGGTGCACAATCTTACCGCTTAAGAGAGTGGGGAGGAGAGAAATGTTTTCAAACTGTAGAGCTTCAAAAGGTACACAATCTTACCGCTCAACCTTCTTGCCAAAAGTTTAATCACAGAAAGTTCTATAGTAGAGCAATAGTAGTCATAAGTACCTTAATAAAGGAATCCGATGAAGGAGATTTTGTAGTTACAGAGTTAGAAACATCATTTTCACGGTGTAAGGCGGATAGTGTGTGTTGCCATCCCGGCATAGAACCACCAGTTGTTGAAATCCATGGACAAAAATGTCTATGCTGTCTGAGTGGATCAAACTGCATGCCTTCTTCATCCAGTGGTTGCTGCTTGGCAACCTTCTCTGAGATAACAAGGAAGAATCAATGAGAAGCATCCAACAATCAAGTGAGGTGGTACGAACAAAATCAAGATTATGACGCAGATGTCTCACTAAGACTTACAACAGGGCAATCATTTCAAACTTCATGAAGGAGGAAAAGGTTGCAAGTCAGAGAACAGTAGAGTAAACCTGCAATTCATTTCGATTGTATGCCCTAACCAGAAATTAGATAATCTCAAAAGATGCCGATGGTTTGTGATTGCCACAGATTTTGTTCCACAGTTAGCTGCAAGTTAGTTGCTGGACATGTGATATCACCCACGGATGGAGAGATATCACATGGCTAGCACAATCATATCCCTAAGATCATCATTCATTATTCTCAACCTGAACCTGGGAAACAGCACTCTACAAAATTTAAAGGAGAAGTAAATGTTAGTTAGTTGCTGGACATGTGATATCTCTCCATCAGGCTTCTCAGATCCACTCTCAAGTGCTTAGAGGAACCTTTGCATCTAACATTGTTGTTCTGACTAGCTACAAATGCAAACACCTCCATAGCACAATTATATACAAGATGCATCAATAGGCAGTCATATTGTAGCACGAAAAATTGTCTACAGGTCACCATCTACTGTTGATCACACAACTAATGCAAATCATATAGATATCCACCTTATATGCCTCTAATCTTAATATCTACATGATCTAGTTCAACCTTGAACAGGACTCTTTGATATAAAATTAATCCAATGCGTCTCCCATTCAGACAAATCAGACCACAAAAGAACAGTTAATTTCTGAAAAAGCTTTTAGCCTAGGACGTAGTTCGTCATCCGTGGAGATTAAGCACTTAATAGGGCCAACTTTATACCACAGATACATGATTCGTAGCAAAGGCTATCAGTCATACTTTAGTTGAGGTAAGTTCTACTCTCCACCTGATCAAGTTACATGTTGCACAACTTACGCCTCAGTAAATTGAGTCAAAGGAAAGAAAGTCCAAAGTGCTTGTAGAGAGAAGTACCAAAAGATCCACAGGGTACCTCTTGGGGTTTGCTCTCCCTTGGTGCCCTACAGTGAATTTTTGTTTACCTATCTTGAAGAATAGAAAAGACTTTCCATATTTGTTTATCCTTACTATTGACATAGAATGAAGACATCAACTAAGAAAATGCAGAAGTCATTCAAATGAGAATGTATTAGTCAACACTCAGAATGAAAATATCGACAGACAAGTAGTTGTGAAAAGTCTTTTCACTTCATTTTCCCATAATTGAAACTGAAAAACTCATACCAATTCTTTTGCACAAAAAAGACTTATTAACATCCGGTGAAGCTGTAAATTCCACTCAAATTTCTCATAGGTCACACCAACTATGCCATAAGTTAGCCCATCTGATGTGGTTTGGTTCCATAAATCATCCTGCATTGACCTTGTTTTGTCAAGATTGACGGTCAAATGTACAGGAACCGCACTCTGTATACTGGCATCCTTAAATAGGAAGATCCAATCCAATCAAATTATAGTGCACAACACCAACTGAACCTTCAATTTTTTAAGTAACGCTTGTGGAACAGCAATGAGAGCAACTGAAGTACAATTCACCAAGTATACCACCTAGTGTAGAGACAAGGCCTGATTCCCCTTGCACGGTAAGTCTACTGTCTCTAGAGGATATCTACTATGGCAACCAAACAATTCAAAAATTATCAAGGATAACAGCTCAATGACATAAGCACGGAATCAATCCC
>JAGVVM010002489.1:0-29135 GCA_019149425.1 Psidium friedrichsthalianum
AAGAAAGAAAGGCAATGTGCTTTTTTTTATATTATACAACAAGACAATACTTCACCAATTCGCTTATCGATGACACAAATTTAAACAAGGTATCTGATTGCAAATTCCACCTCAAACAACAAAAAGAATTTCTAGTTTCTCTTCCCCATGAATTACTCAGGGAACTAAAAGCAGGGAAAATATGAAGAAAGACTGTATAAACAACCTGTTGCCCAAGAGTTTGTGAAGCCTGATGATGAGGTCTTCTTCATCGCTGGTGATGTTGCCTCTCTTGATGTCAGGCCTCAGATAATTCAACCACCTCAACCTGCAACTTTTCCCACATCTCTTCAGACCTGCACAGAAGAAGACGATGACCCAACCGAAGATCAATAAATCGGGCACCACCATCATTCAACAAAACCCTAGACACTGCCTCTCCACTTCCTCAGGAACTCTACAGAGAAAAAACAAAATCCCCCAAAAAAAAAGCACGCTTGGCCGAAGATCAGGACTCGCATTGAGACTCACCTGCTTTTTTGGGAATTCTCCTCCACTTCCCCTCTCCGTGAAGCTTGATGTAGTCGGTGAGGATCTTGTCTTCATGAGCAGTCCAAGCCCCTCTGTTCAACCCTTCCTCTTTTGAGCAGCATGGACTCCTTCCCATTGCTTCAACTCTCTCTCTCCCTCCCTCTCTGTTTTTCTGAGAGTTTGTGATCGCTCGTGTCTTCGTTTTGGGGCAACTTTTCTACAGAGAGTAAGCCATTTTTGCTCTCTTACATGTAGAAAAGATCCAGCTGGGTTCTTCATATAGATGCCCCTCTCTCTCTCTCTCTCAGTCTCAACTCAATAACACTCGTGTAAGTTTAAGAAAAAGGAGTACAAAAAATCAGGTAAGAGAAACATTCAGATCTGAAAAGTCGACGTAAAAAAAAGGATAAATTCAGAAATAAACAACTCGCACTGGTGCTTGACGGGCACGTGCATGCTGATGAGTTCAGTTCATAACCCAGCTCTGCCCTGAAGACAAGACGCTCCCCCTCTTGATAAAACCCAACTATCTTTGCTTTCACCATAAAGACGACCCTTTCAAAAGCACCACGTGACCGCTACGGCCCATTTTGGGCCGGACACGCGTCCCTGTCGTCTGACATTACGTGGCACTAATTATGGCTTAGTCTTATGATAATTTTTTTTTTCCTCTAAAGTGGGGATCATAACATAACCTCGACATGCATCTAACTTTCGCAGCGATTTTCTGGGGTTTCCGCAAACTAACTTTCCCGCACAAGGATGGTCTAGAAACTTGAAAGTTGGTTGGGGCTGATAGAAAAGCCAAACGACCCGGGAGTGAAAGGGGACAGATATGTTTAATCATAATCCTTTCTGCCAGAATAAAAAGTATGAAGTACACAAGCCATTATTCCCGATTGAATAATATGTCTCCTTTTCTTTTTTCACTTGGTCAAGATTGGTATCATGGAGGATCTCGTTTCTCTACCGTGTCCATTCATTCCTTTGCCATCTAATTTGAATATGTTTTTGGTGTCCTTGTTAGGGTTTGTTGTTTCCGCACTACAAAAAAAGGGTCAGTGAAGTTTATGATGAGGCCATAAATCATGGTGGTGTAATGTAATCATGGTGGTAAGTAGAAAACTTAGGACTATGTTATCAAGATACGAACATACATATACTTGCGAGATTTTCTTTTTAAAAACTTTTTGTTCTTTTGCAGAGAGGAAATTATGGTTGACCCTCAATTCCAAGGAATAGTAAGAAAAGGAAGAGTGTGTGTGAAAGTTGATTCTCTACCAAAATCACTAAACAACTCTTTCCAAATAAAAGTGAAAAATCAAAGTCTAAGGGAGAGACCGTCTGGTTGATGTTACAATGCCATTGTGAAGATGAATAACTGAATAGAGAGAAAGGGCGAGCTAAATCCTCCAAAACAATAACATACTCTGGTCAATAATCATTTGAGAATTCGAGCTTTACTTAACAAGTGTTATCGACCCACAAGCTATATCTCATTCGAGAAGTGATCATCATGGTCTAACATTTTTCCTAAATTGCACTTAATTAACGAGAAAGAATGTGTCACAAAAGTGTATTAATCACAACTCCATTCTAATGAGACACAACGACAGGGGTTGTAATTTTGATCTACAAGAGGAGAGTTGTACTATTTTGGTCAAAGTCAAACTAATTTCGCCTTGTCATAAATAGACCCTTGATCATTTTCCTAACGTAGACAGCCGGCATTCCTGTCAGTGTTTGCCAACCAAAATCGTGGTGAACTTAATTGGAAAATCATGAAAAAGTTTACGACTTAATTTTTGTACAATCAAAATAAGTGTAGGAATTTTTCGGTAATTTTCCCCATTTCACTGACATACTCGTATATGTCATATACTTGTTGTGCTTTCAAATTCCTGTGAAAGGGTACTTCTATTTATCTAGTATTCTTGTGACATGCTACATTAATCACACGCTTAATCAATTCAGCGTTTCAAAAATGGAAGAAAATCCTCAAAGCAGGCCCTATTCGTCTAGCAGAAAATTGTAATCTTCTGCAGTCCACATAGTGCCAATCGTTTTCGCAATCAGTGGAATATATATCTATATAATTCATTTTTTCCCATAATATCTATAATCCTCGGTGATATATATATATATATATATATATATATATATGGCACGTGGGTTTTTGACCAGCACATACATTACATGCTAGTCGAGATGCTTGGGCGAGAGATTTGAATGGAAGTGTGGTGCACCATAACTATGCAGGTAAGACGCTAAGAGAGCCATATCCTTTTGAAATTCTTGTTTTTTGATGCACAGTAATAGACCATCCTATCTAGTTTTCACACTTGGCAACATTGGTGCCGCTGCTTCTTCTTCTTATTACTATTACGATTAGTATTACTCCAGCCACCTTAGTAGACCAAATTCCCTTCTAATTATTGTAGGATTACTAATGTTCTTGCCTCTGGACTTTCCCATAACGATGCAGAATTTTTACGTTCGGATTACACTTTAATTCAACTTTCTTATATTCAGGATGCGTTATCAACTGACTAGAATTTCGGGTGATGACTTTACATTTTTTATGTTTACTTCGTCAGGAAAGTAGGTTTGCAATTTACACCGAAAAAATATTGGTTTTTTTTTTTCCTCCGACTCTCTCCCACTCCTTGCTATCCTGCTTCTCCATCCTTTTTGATAATTTATGACCTTTTTCTCTAGGTGCTCGTATTCTACATCGTATTTTCATTGACTCAAATACGTCCAATTTTCTGAAAATTATGACTTAATTTGGTTAATAACGAACGATATATGTGTGCGGGTGTCTCATCTCTGTTTGCAAAAAGATCTCCTCCATGTTCTGGTTCCTAGACGGGAAACCCATCAACCATTATGAATCGACTCCATATCGAGATCCATTTTGCTTTAGTTTATAGTTTATACTCCATCACGAAGAAATTTGCTTTGGCACAAACGCTTTTTCTCCTGTCTTTTAATATATACACACACACCCACAATGTGAGAAACTTATAGATTCTTTTTTTTATGGATATTATTGTGAGAAATATACTTAGAAACAATTGATGAAAGGTGAATATATTCTGAGAAAATGCTTCCTTGACAGTACTGTGATAGAAGGTACAATCTCAATTGTAGATCCACACATCATTACCGCGAGTTTTGCATAAAGTACTTATTGATTAAGAAATCGTGTGGTAAGAAATAACTGACAGTACTGTCCGATTAACAGTTTCCTATATTTTGAAGGAGACAACTGGTGAAAAAAAAAATGCATGGAAAATGTGGGCAGATCTAAGTCAACCACGAGTGGCTGTGCTTGCTGCTTGTGCTGCCTCCTCTAACATCAAAGAACACAAATGAAGGAAATAGTTCTAGATCTGTGCATATTGAGAGCCAGTGAAGAAAGGAAAGCATGGATTTTGTTGTTATTTGACTTGGATTTTAAATCAAAAGTTAATAACAATAAATTTTCTAACAACAATAACATGTTAGTTGCCATTGAATTAACCAGATTGAAATGACCGGATTATGCTCAATGTCCTTTATATCGATTTTTTGAGGATTTAATTAGTTTAATAACTATCATAATTACATCAAGATCAATGTATTTAGTCTAGATCTTTTTCAGCTATCCGCGACGTGGGATATAAGCATATTTTAACACGGGACGTCCGGCGCGGTTGCCAACTAAATTAAAAGCGATGAAATCAACTTGTCCATCTTCTAATTGCTGGCCGGAGAAAAGAAAAAGACATTGTGATCTTCTGCTTTGACAAATCAGAAGGGCAGAAGTGACATATAAAATTGCCAAAATTGAGCTACTTGGGCTGCTCGTCCTGATTGGGGCACGAACCATCACCGTCAATAATAAATGGGTTCAATCTCATCGGTCCATTTTCCTTGTCATTCTAGTCGGTGGTCTATTGCCAAACAAGTGGTCTTCAATTCGTCGTGGTCCCTACGGTCATATTTCCATTAGTGATTGAAAAATTACCCGATTAATTCTAAACTTACTGTACAGATGTAGTTTTACACTTTTAACTCTAAATCTTTACGTGAAATGTTAATATAGTCTTTCCGCTTCTGTTAATATTAAATCATGATAAGTTTTTACATAACATAGAAATCGGGAAGGCATAGTTACGATTCTTTTGAATATAGTTTAATGCCACGAAAAATCTTAATGAGTATACACGTGATAAATTTATCTCAATCAAATTTTTGACTACCAAAAACTTCAAATCGATATACTTGTGAGAAATTTATCTCAAATTAATCTTTTAAACCACTAAAAACTTCAAATTAGTACACATCTAATAAATTTACTTTCCATTATTTTCAGTTAAGTTGGATTAATACAAAGAAAAATCTCAAATTAGTATAGCTATGACAAATGGAAGCTAAAATCCTTATTTGATATACCTGTTAACTTTATCACTTGTAAATCTTTATGTAAATTTCAATATATTTTTTTTCATTTTTGAAATACTAAATCATGGTAGCCTTATACGCAATATAAAAATCAGGAAGGCATAGTTACGACTCTTTTGTTGATATTAAAACTACACAAGCATTTGTCTAGTTAAAGAATGCTTCTTAACTATTCATGAGGAAATTAAAAGATAAAAATAATTTATTAAATGCAATATGGAGCAGCGCTCTTTTCCAGTAACATATAATAAATTCTACTAAAATGTCATTTTTTGTTGTCATTTTTTAAAGCATTTAGGCACTGACCACCCGTTAACCTACTACTGTTCTTTATGCTAAAGCTCATGCACATGGGCCCGATTCTCCTCTCGATCCTACCAAAAGAAAGATCAACAAAAGGTTTTTGCTAGCCTTTGAGCACATGAGTTCTACACCACTTGGCTTAGAAATATATTAGTCATTATTAGTGCATATTCAAATTCCAAAAGTATAGTCCCCGGGAAAAAAATCCAAAAGCATAGTATCTTTCACCAAGAATTATTTATTCAATATAAAAAAATGAGAGATAAGATATTTTAGCTATGCGTGTGCACCTCGTGACTTTTGCTCCACCTCTTTGCAAAGTGCAGAAGTTGAACACTGCACCTATGATACTAGCCTCTCCACTCCCTAATCACTTTGCTAGGAAGCCTGCATGCCTATTGTCAACTGTTGCTTTAATTCGCTCTAATATATAAATAAAAGATAATAATACTCAGGACTGCAGCATGTAACAAATTAATTATTTGGCTTAATTTATAAATTATGGAGATTTCCCTTAGCTGACGTATCTCTGTGTTAATATTGCCTCAGATTTGTGACAATAACAAAAGGGTTCTAAGCCAGGCAATGCGCACCTACCTTAAAGACTTTATTTTATTAAGGACCAGCTCATTCTTATTTGTTTAGTTAATGTTCCATTATTAAAGTAGCTTTTTGGTTATGACCAAATGGAGGCTGGAGTTGGCCCGCTTCTTTTTTAAAATCATTGTTTGGATTGTTGCATCTGATCAAATGAGATTCGAGATCATTTCGATTTCGTGGATCTTCTCGGATGACTTCACTTGAATCACGGCGGGAGCTGTGGGTAGTTCAATATGCGATTAAGAGTTTAAGTTGATTTAGGTGTTGAGAGAATATCGTAGAAGGATGCGCACAATTCATTAACCTTTTGATTTCGTAAGGCATAGAGGGGGAGCTTATAAGCGTCTACATCGTCAATCCATGGAATAGAAAGACGTATATGGTAGAATTGTAATAATAGAATTATCTATTGCAAAAACAATGACACCAGACCTAATCAGATCAAATAATTATGTAGAAATAGTATTCTTGCTTATTTTAATGATCCTGGAAACAGAAGAAAGAGTTTGGAAATTATAATGTGTATAGAGGAGTCAGGCTCCCTTCTATCTTTGTAATTTCAACTCGAGGGTCAATTTTCATTTGGCCCGAGAAAACCTTTGTACGTTTCCATTACCTTTTGAAGGCCTACGCCTTATTAGGAATGAATGAATACGGCAGTGTGGGGACTTGTGAATGCATGCATTGCAGCAATTCTTCATGATATAGCATAAGATACCTCTAATTATCATCTTTTTGTTTTTTTTACGGTAAGATTATACTTATATTTATTTTAAACTATTGCGATCCCATGTCCACTGATTGGTGTTCCGCGAGATGCTAACCATGGGCCATGGTGTGAGTGGATCTAACAATTGGCTTAGGCAATATAGAGGCCTAATTACCATATGTTGAAAACCAATCGAAATTAAGTCGATAATCCGAAGAAATCTCGAGATTATTTTCGCTTCCGCGGTCCGTTGATTCAGTTCCAAATTTTGGCAAACATGAAACCCAACGGAATTGATTTTTGAACATCTCTCAGACGGAACCAAACAAATAAGACGGACAGTTTTCGCGTTATTAATAGCCGCCAAAATAGCGCTTCGCTAATCTAATCATTCATAACTTGTTTCTTCTTAGGCTGGTTCACACTCAAAAGCATCAAAATTAGGGGTGATCGGTTCCCAATCCGGTCCAGTTCCCCTCAAGAACTAAGGACCGGATCGGTAGTCTCAGTTCTCAATTTTCAAAATCGGGAACTGAATTGACTCTCCCGCGAACTAAACTGACTGGTCCGCTCCGGTTCTTGGGCAGTCCAATGGAGCCGGTGAACTCAACAACAATCATTTGCCTCATTAACACCATGACAGAACACATGGACTCATTAACACCACAAACTACGTTATAGCAGAAGCAGTACAAATACAAATCCAAACAGAGTACAAACGGCATACAAAGTCCCCATTTTTCTTTGGATAGAAGTTAAAAAATCATCTTGAACAGACAAATGTGCGCCGAGTCATCTGAGAGATGGGTGTGTCCCGTGGCTGCCTATTTATAATATTTTATCATCGATTTACGCTATAGTTTAATTATTATTTTTTAGGAAAATGGTCGGTCCAGGCGGGTGGTCCATCGGTCTAGGTCCCTTCCTCGAATTGAGAACCGGACTGCTCGGACGCTAGTTCCATTTTTAGGAATCAAGAACCAGACCGAAGCTTCCTTAGAACCGGACCAAACTAACTGGCACGGGCTGGTCCGGGCGGTTGCCAGTCCGGTTGGTACATTATGCTCAGGCATAATCAAACCTAATGGAACTCTATTTAGTGGGTGGATTTTGGACTGTGTAGCCCAAAGATGAAGAACTTCTTTCTGGTCCAGCTCTTCTATGCCATTTCTTGGGCCCAACATGAGTTCTCTTTATGAGCTTAACCGAAGGAGAACTTTGGTAACAAATGAACTTGTGGGATAATCACACACTGATAATGAAATCATGTAGAATGGGTATATATATATACACGTGGAGAGTTATACGTGTATAAGCAGGTTCTGTTTACTTTTACGAACTTATATGCACAAATTCAGAGCGAGGGTACCGATTTGGATTTTTTGTGAGACGACAGTTAGAATGACACAAAATGTGTCATGAGGGCACCAATTTGAGATTTTTCGTCGCACGAAAATCACTGTGGAGTACATGTACAATGGGATGCTATTATGAGATTTTTAACGTTATTAACAACCTTTTTTTTTTTACCATGACACTCGCCAACACTTACTAAAGTGTATTAGCACAGGAAAAAGATCCATATTTTCGGACACAAAATACAAGTACTATGCTGCAAACACTTGGAAAACTATTTAACATGTCAAAAGTGAGTGCATATTGGATTCTATGACAACAAGAGATCATGTGACTCTTCACATGCTGAGAGATAGACCTGTCCAATAGGTGAGTCGGCTTATGTTATAAATAATCCAGTCCAAATTGACCAATGAACCCGTTTATGACCAATTTATGCGTAGTGAAAATTTTTTGACTCATGCGCTATCTGACTTATATTACCAAAAAATTTCTATATTTAATTCAATCGAAGAAATTTATTCCTTATAAATTTCTAAAAAATTTATTACTTATTCATTGTGGACAATTTTCATATTTTTTTTATTTATTCATAATTTTGGAAAATATGATTTTTTTTATGACTTTGACTCGATTTAACCTGCTTTGACGCGACATGATTTTTATCTCCACGTGAAAATAATAGAAGAGCTGCACGTCTGTCTCCTCTCTGTCTCCTCTGTCCTTTTCATCGCTAAGACACGCTCTCTCTCTCTCTTTGTTACCCTCCCTCCATCCATTCTTCGTTCCCTTTTTCTGCTTCTTCTTCCGCGATGATGCCCGAGCTTTGTGGCAGAGCTCTCGCGTCCATGGCCAGTAAAACTGAGCTCTACCATAGAGCTCCCTTGGCCATAAACGCCACGGCCGGGCTCTGCCGTGGAGTTCACGCAGCTAGTCGTGTATCTAGACTCCACACTTGATATTGCGATCTTGCAAAGGTTTAGAGATTACTCAATGATCAATTTTGACGAGAGAGTTATTCTTGAGCAAAGGTTTTTATCACTTGAATTTGGGCACAATATCAATAAAGTAGACCCTTAAGAATCAAGGGCATTGATTTAGAGTCGAATCTTTTGAGAATGACCCACTAACCTTACTCGTTGTCTTGTCGAGTGAGTAAATAAATACCGAACAATCTAATTATTCGGCCTCTTTTTGCAAGTTGAAGATGCACTCATGCAAATAATTTAGGAGAGCCCATTCGAATGTTAAAACCCTTTTGAATATTGATGATCAACCTCAAGTTTTTTATAACATGTCGAGACCCCTTTCGATTAAAGAATAAGGTCATGGAAATACCTAGTTTTGCGACCGGAGACCCCAACCTGACGATGCCAGAGAGGCAGCCACACTTGACGCTCTCCGCCACTGGAGAGGCGGCCCTCCTGCTAGGACGCGGCCCGACACGGTGGAGAGGCTGCCCAACACGAAGGAGAAACAATGATTACATAAAAAATCTGATTCTCCTCGTGTCTGCTCTCTTGAGAAATCCTATTATGGTCTATCCCATCCCCTTCTCAGGGATTTTTTTTTATACCCTGACTACATCTCCCATGTATCCTATCTTGAACGGCCGCCAAATATAGGATATGATAAAACATATCCTATCTTGGCTTATATTCTAATGACTATGCACAGCCTAAGTGGATTGTCTTAAATGGGTTGCAAATGGATTCACAATAGACCCATTTATAATCTACTTAGTTTGGCTTCTCAATGGGTTGTCTTGTATGCTAATCTACTAAGTTTGTTGTGACCCATTTAAATGTTTGTGAGTTATTAAATAAATTTTGAACCCATTTTGATAGGTCTACTGAGAGATGATTTCCCATTTTTGGCTCTTGAAAAATCCGCGATGCGATTTTGGTTTCCTCCTCCGTTAACCGCAGACAGACTGAATCCATTCTCTTACTTCGTTTCCTCCATGCATGAAAGCTTGTGTATATAAAATGACAAATATGAGGCAAGCTTGCAAATTTTTCTGACGCTTGCAATTTTTTTTTGGCTTGATGGGTGGCCATGTCTGATCTGATCAGATCAAGAAGAGCCCTAATTCTGTTGTCATTGAATTTTTTAGCAACTGAGGTGACGGGAAAAAATGTCCAAGAAATTTTAAATTTATTATATTTTTGCCAATTCAATTCTAAATCTTTTAACTTTGTCAATTGAGTCCTAAACATTTTCACGTTTTGTCAATTGAGTCAATTTTAATCGGAAATCACTGACATAGATGCCGGCCGTCTTATATAGATTATAGTGGATAATTTTTAATAATATTTTAATTTTTGGGTTTTTTTTTTATTTTTTTCCTCTTTTCTTTTCTTTGTTTTTTTCTTAATGTGGCCAGCAGGGGTCAAAGAAAATTAAAAAAATTGAAAATTTTATTAAAATATTATTAAAAATTATCTAGATCAGTGTTTGCAGTGCCACATGGAATGGCTGATGTCTATTTTAGTGATTTCCGATCAAAATTTGCCTAATGAACTCAATTGAAAAAATAAAAATGTTTAGAATTTAATTGGCAAAAATATAATAGGTTTAGGGCTTCGTGGACAATATTCTCAAGGCAAGGTTGACTATGTGATTTGATCATTTTCAATCACATGCCTATCCGCTGTATTGTTGCTTCTATCGGTCTGAAGTTTCAGCTTCCCCGGAAGTTACTTCTTTTTTTTGACATAGATCGTAGTGTGTAAGAAAGTATTGACTGTTAATGAAAAAGAAGAAAAGAAAGACAAGTCGAGATAATATGCTGCTGATGAATGTCATTGCTAAGTAAGGCCGAAGATGTCAGCTTGCCCGATTCAATTATGACACAAACTAAAACACGAATTATAGAGAAAGAATTTGAATATGTCACGACAAGCTTGCTTTTAATATGTCGACGTGAATTGACACGAATTAACGCATTCCCATTGTGATTCAATAATTGACATGTAGAATTAAAATCGATGTATTTTAGAGCTACATAGATCGACACAAGGTACAAAATGACAACGAAACGCCAAAATGAATAGTCAGTCACAAGATTTACAATGTTGCGAAAGGATCAGGCCGACGAGGGATTGTTGAATGTGTTAATCGTGGTATTTAGAAACAGATGTTCTCATAAGAATATTTTTGTGACCATTTTGTAAAAAGTCCTATGCTTTCTGATATCATTCTTCTTGGATGAAAGGTCAAGCATATCTTAATTTAATGACCTTGCATTATGTGAAGTGATTGATGAAACATTTTATCTGCGATACCTTGCTTGAGTCTCCACATAGATTATACTTTTAAAAAAAAAAATACAAAACACTCTCACTACTTAAGAAAGAGAATGAGACGAATATTATTTCATTCCTACAGTAGAAATGAGCACAAGACTTGCCTTTATATAAACTTATTACAGAACTCTTTTAAATGACTCATAAATATATATAGTATTCCAAAAAGATAATTCCTGGAAATTTTACAAAACATGGATTAGACATCGAAACACAAACAGTCACAAAATATTAACTAGATATTGAAACATGAATAGTCAAGATACATGTAGAACTAATCAAGAAGGATCTAGAGAAAGAAAGAGAGGTGGTGATTTCTTCACAAAAATGTAATGAGATGAAAACTATATCCCAGTTTATCATTTGATAGCTTGGAAACTTTTGACAGCACAAAAAGGGTTGGTAGGATCTCGATTCAAGTTTACAAAATAAATCTTATTTGTCTCATCGGCCGGAGGTGACCTCGATGTCCTATATATCTTTATAATAAAACCCAATTTCATAAGAATGATAAGGAATATGCTTCTCACATATTACAATTTTTTTCTTGAAGCATGAGGTGTTAAGGACAAATCTAAGATGTTATTTTTTGACTTTCAAATTTGTGATAAAGTTATTTCAAATCATTCACTTTTGTTTTAGGATTTTTTAGAAGGGGGTATAAAAGAAACATGTTGTATATTATATTGTAACGCTTGCTTTTATTTTTGCCATGAGCTTTTCGCTTCTGCTCCGATACCCTTTATTTTTCATTTTTTCTTGTTAGATCTTTTGATCGTATGCTTGTACTCGTTATTGAAGATAATGAAGCCCCTCTCTCTACCGTGATTTTTTTCATTTGGGGTTTTCCATGTATATCATGTCTTGTGCTTTTTTTGTTTTTTTGTTTTTACTTTCATCGTTCATTATTTCGGACTTGAATTCACGCATCTCTTAGCGATTTCTACAACAAATTGGTATTAGAGCGAAGGAATTTCAGTATTTTGTTCAATATAGCATATAACAAATTTGAAGTGGCACCCTTCGATGGCCAAAAATAATTTTGCGCTGTGGAGGATCAAGATAAAGGCTTTGTTGCATCGGGAAGGTTCGGCAAGAGCCTTGAATGGGAATTATCTCAACAACATAATTGCAGTAGAGATTGAGGAGATGGAAGAGAAGACGCACAGCACCATCCAATTGTCGTTCTCTAACAAGGTGCCTTGTGAAGTTACCAATGAAGAAATGAATTCGGGATTGTGGCAAAAACTAGAGAGTCTCTACATGAAGAAATATCTTACAATGAGACTATTCTTGAAACAATGTCTTTATATGCTAAAGATGCAAGAATGTACTCCTATTCAAGGACATTTAGATAAATTTAATAAAATTGTTGATATTAGATGACGAAGACTAAGCTCTAGCTGTGTTATGTTCTCTATAAAGCTTGTATGAGAATTTTGTGAATTTTATGTTGTATGGAAGAGAATCCATAACTCTTGAGAATGTGAAGGCCTCGTCGAATTTAGTGAAAATGCATACAAAGTTGAATGTGAGCAGTAATGCAGATAAAGTCGATGGCTTAATTGTTAGAGAAAGGTCAAATCATGGGGATAGACGCAGTAGTAGTAAGGGCGTTCGAAGTCTAGATCAAGTCAAGACAAGAGAAAAGGTAAGTGTTACTATTGTCACAAGTTCGGACACTATAAAAACGAATGTCCTTTGCTCAAATCTAAGGGGAAAAACTCAATGGAGAGTTCTGATTCGGCTAGTCTAGTGAAGGATAATGAGTCTGCTAATGCAGACGATATTCTTATTATTTTGCCTTCAGATTGTCGTGTAGATGATAAATAGATTTTAGATTCGATATGTTTACACCATATGTGCCAAAATAAAGATTGGTTCCACACATATGAAAAAGTTATTGGTGGTTCAGTTTTGATGGGCAACAATACAATTTGAAGGATTGTGGGTATTGGTATGGTGCGGATTAAATGTCATGACAAGGGAGTAAGAACTTTGACAGATATTAGACACATCCCAAATTTGAAGAAGAACCTTATTTCATTGAGCAGTTTGGATTCTAATTGATGTATGTACATTGGTGGAGGTAAAATTTTGAAAATTTCTAAGGGCTCCTTGATTACGATGAGAGGTAACAAGAAGAATGGTTTTTATTTGTTATAAGAAAGTACCGTTGTGGGTTCCTTAAATATATCATCCTCTTTAGATTCTGATAAATTAAGATCGTGGCATATGTGGTTCGGCCACATGAGCAAAAGAGAAATGATTTTTTTAAGTAAATGTGGTCACTGTTGGTGGTGAGAGAAAGAGATCTTGTGGTTTTTAGTAAAACGCTCTTTTAGAGATTTAAAGTCAAGGTGAAGATTTGTTATATTTTGACTTTCAAATTAGTAATAAGGTTATTTTGGACAATTTTTTTTTCTAGGGTTTTTTAGAAAGGGTTATAAAAGAGATATGTTGTATATTATATTGTAACGCTTGCTTTTGTTTTTGCCCTGAGCTTTTCACTTCTGTCTCGAAACTCTTTGTTTTGTACTTCTTTTTGTTACATCTTTTGATCTTTGATTGTATGCTTATACTCATTATTGAAAATAGTGAGACTTCTCTTTCTCCCCGTGATTTTTCCCGTTTTTGGTTTTTCACGTATATCGTGTCTCGTGTATTTTTTATTTTACTTTTATTGTTCGTTATTTTGTGCTTAAATTCACTTATCTCTTAGCGTTTTCCACAACAGGAGGTAGGTCTAGAACGTATGAACTGGCCAAACACGGGACTAAATTATTTCAATGTCGATCCTCCGAGGTTTCGTATAATGGAGGGTCATCTATCTCATGATGCAATTTTAGTGTGATTGATGGAACTACCCCTGTCATTCATATAATAGAGGACATTGCAGCATTAATTAAATAGTTTCAGCTCCATCATAGTAGATGACGAGTCTCTCAACCTACTCAATAGCTTCATAATGCTGATAAACTAATCAAGATTTTACTAGTTAACGTAGTGGAAACATGATTATACTAAGCGCTACGTGAAAATGACATTGGAGTATGGTTGGAAGAGAGATGATCGGGTCAAGACATAATCAATTGCAGCATGGAATTTGCTAATTATTAATCAATGGATCACTTTCGTGGGGATGGGTCATTAGCGGGGGAGAAGACTTATCGAAGCGTGATCGTACGGTCACCTAACCAACACAGAACTTAGAAAAAGAGTTAGGAATCATGGACGGTTAGTTGGTGAAAGCACAGAAATTGGATAGTTTTTAGGGTTTGTAAAATTTCGACTGCCCTTTTTCTAATCAAGTTGGGTTATAAAGATCCACTTACTACTCGAGAGCTATACTTTACTCGTTAGAAGAAAGTCTAACCTCGAAAAAAGTGTAGGCTAATAGACTGGGATGATTGCATGTATATAAAAAGCTTATAAATGATTAATTAGTGCGAGATATTTCGAGTTACCTTAAAAATTTGAAAAATTCTTTTTATTATTGCTTTAGTGATATTCTTTATGTAAATATAATATCTCTAAGGGACTATTGTTTATTCATGTCTTGTCTTTTCAGTTGCTTTAATCATATGTCCCGTGATTATGCGCTTTTTCTCCCATCCTTTATCTTTTGTAGCAAATTCGAATTTCGGTGGATCGCACTTGGCCAAAAATATATGTTGATAGCGATTTTTAAGTTGGTTCGAGGGTATTGCCCATAGAATTTGACAAATGAGTTCCCGTCAAAGGTCGATGACAAAGCGACGGAGGAATCGAGTTGCATGATTGGCAGCATGAAGTCATGAGAACAACCCGAACCCGTTTCAAACTCGGGGACGGATTGCTAAAGGAAACTTCAAACTTGTCCTCACGGGATGGAGATCGTGTTTCTCATGTAAGAGCTTTGCCAAGGTCCCTCCATTTACCTCCCGGGCCTGGTTGGCCGAGCCGGTCACGTACTCATTGATCACTTCTGGCACTCACACGTTAAAACTCGGATCAGAATTTCTTTTGATCTTTGGATTTTTTTTTTTTTGATGACCGAGGTGTCTACGCGGCTAGTGAGTTTGCGCTCAAATTAGTGGTGAAGCACGACTAGTCCTCAGGAGGACTCACAGACCTCACAACCACAGGCCTCTGATTAAGTCACCTAGCGCCGAGAAGTTTTGAACCCAGAACCTCTCGTGAAAGGAACTGAGCACAAATCAATTTAGCCACCAGATAGTGGGTATCTTTGGATGTTTATGGATGCTAATACAGAGAAAATTAGACTATGACTTAAGGCACTTTTGAAGAGTTACATATCATAGTAATGTGAGCAAGCAATATTTGGGTTGGGATACCTACCGACTAATATTTCTCAAATCTGGCCCAATCTGTAGCCGCGCTATTTTAAAAGGCTAAAAGAGGGTTTTTTTACCCTTCCTGTGAAATACTGATGTGAACCCCCTCTTAGTGAACTACAAAGGAAATTTATGGAGTTCTCTAAACTTTGATTTAAAAGAGGTATTGTAATTCGAATTTAGGAATATGATTATACCACTTTACAGAACAGGCTAATTGAAACTCAATTCATGCTAACCTTGTCATTCCTATCAAGTTTATCATTGATTTGGCCCAACTAAAGTTTCCGTAAGAATCATATTTTCCTCCATTGTTGGTGGGAGAATATACGATATTTTGATCGATGCATTATGATCATGGATATTACTTAGGTATATTATTAGTTCAATTTGCATGAACTGATATTTTATTTTTCCTTCATTTTTCAGTGAAATTTGATTTTCATTCCGTGATTTCAGCTCTCCCGTCGAGGTAAGCTATACCTCAAAGACCAAATCAATCAATTTTGCTTCCCTTCGGTTAATCCTATTTCCCCCATATTTCAATTTCCATAGAACCAATGAGCTAAGCAACACAAGCTATGTTATGATTCGGCACATAATCACAATGAAGTAAAAATGTAAAAATCAGAAAGAGACAATTGAGGCACAAAGTTTTATTATGATTTACCATCAGACTAAGGCTACGTCCAATAGAGAATTCTCATATAATTAACACATCATACCTTTCGCTACATCTCTTAATTACAAGAGAAAAAGATACTATACAGCAGTAATTATTTAATGAGTCTAAGCTCAAACTACAAATGAAAAAATATTGGCTCAAACTACAAAAGTCCTCTAGCGATTTGGGAGTGTTGTTCTCGCGACTCTCGCGTTTTTCATGTCAATGGAGAGTACGAATCACACTCCCAACAAACTACTCATACATTGCACATACCAAACTATTTGTCTTCATCGATGGATCTCCAACCGTTAATATTGCCTTGACTTGCGGTCGCCAGCAAAAAAGTAAGACATTCACAACTCAGCTGAATACATTTATTTACAATGGTAAAATTCCCGATGGTCACTGAACGTTAGTGGACTTGCAATAATGATAACAAGTTTAGCTAGTGCGCATCTTTGTGGGCTTTGTGCGATTAAAGAGACGGACAAGCCAAACTTTGCACAAATAATTGCCCGATTGTTTTGTCCCGACTCTCTCGAAATCGAGGAGTTGACAAATCAAGGTGACGATCCCAGGGAGACAGATTCTTTTGCCGGATCTAAATGATCTTTTCATTGCATCGGGATTCCCAACTCGTGAATCCTGGGGAAATACTTTTATTCTAGTGGCAATAATGAAGAACAAAAGTCAAATTTCAATGCTGCCCACCCCAGTATTGAATTTCACTGTGGAGGACTTGTTGGGATGCGAAACAGGTGTGGAATCATAGATGAGGTAGAAAATAAGATTATTACCTAAATTTCTTTCACTAATATAAGAATTTTTTATTAGGGTTGGATATTGGACGACATGTGCTCTTGTCCTTTCTCTGGTTTCTGTCTTGCCTAGGTTCATGTGGAATAGGAAGCATCCAACTTGGGGTTCTTGGAGCCTGATTCAAAGTAATTACCTCTTCTGCTTCTTTAAAAAAAAAAAAAAAACTTCAAAGCATAAGGTTGGACTTTGTGAGAGGAGCAAAATATGCACAACCTCTTAATAGGTGAATTACCAAAAAAATCCTAAACCTATTGTAACTATACCAATTAAATTCTAAATCTTTTTTTTTCAATTTAGTCCTAATTTTTTTTCGTAGTTGTGCTTAGTTTATCTGACTAGTTTTGATAGGAAATGGTTGATGTTGACGGCAGCAATCTTACGTGGTGTCACCAACACTGACATGGATGATTTTCATAATCTAATGTATTATTATTATTAATTTTTTCCCTTTTTATATCATGTTTTTGATTGTGGCCGGCAAGGTTGGCTTCACCCAGGCCACGAGGTTCTAACCCTCGCCAGAGGCTGCAAGGTTGAAGGCCACAATGTTCAAACTCGAGGCCTCTAGCTAGGGCTTGAGAGTCACCATCAAAATTGAAATAAAAAAAAAGAAAAAAATTAAAATGTCCACGTCAATGCCGGCCATGCCATGTAAGAGGATCAACGTCCGCTTTAATGATTTCTGATCAAAATTGATCAAATGGACTCAATTGGCAAAAAAACAAAAAGGTTTAGAACTTCTTGGCCCAATTAAAAAATTTAGGACTGAATTGGCATAAAAATGCAGTAAGTTTAGGGTTATCTGGGTACTTTTTCCAATATTCTAGGGTTAGCCTATTGCCGACGGCATTTATTTTAAAGCATAGGCTTAAAAATTCCCCTGCAAATGGAAACTTGCTTCTTCTTTTTTTGTTTTTGTTGGTGGGGGGGGGGGGTCAAAAACGAAATATTCTCATTAATTAGTAGAACTGGAAGAACAACAACGGTTAGCGGCTAAACATAATAAATCCCAAAAGGGTTGGAGAAGTTTAAGAGAGCCAATTAGTAGGGAGCAACCCTAATCCGCGAGCTGTTGCAATCCAACCGTCGCAGTAGTTAGCTTCTCTCGGACAAAATTCCATGACGACTCCTTTAAGATGGGCCAAGAGGTCCACACATTCATTAACTAGAAGGCGAGTATTACATGGGCTTCGCATTTGGCCTGATAAGGACTCCACAACTGAGGGGTTATCACTTTGGAGGATCACGTGCGGATCACGTCGTTCTCGCTCCAGCCTCCATGTACTCTTTCTCTGGATAGGAACAGTAAAGCTTCTCGGAGAGCTAGGGTTTCGGCTAGCTCAGCCGAATCAGCTCGAATTTCCTTCACAAAACCAGCGATCGACACTCCGTGAGCCTCTCGGCAAGTCCCTGCGATTGAAGCCTCCGAGTAGCTATAGACCCATGATCCATCCACGTTCAGCTTCAGAAACTTGCTGATTTGCGCTTCCTGGTGCAGAATTCTTCTCTCTCTCTCTCTTTTTTCTTCTTTTTTTTCCTTCCCCTCCTCATACGAAAGCTACATTAATTAAATCGATGTCCAACCGCTTGTTCAATAACATCAATTTCTCCAATTCACTAGTGTTTGGTCGGCCCGCTTGCTTCCCAGTGTGACTTTTAACTGCTAGTCAAAGTATGTCCCTGGAAACCCTTCAAAAGAGGAGTCGGCCGGCGACTTGGCTGATTGGATCGTGCGCGAAAGCAGAAACAAGTCGGGTTAAAAGCGACAGTTCAACCAAGTGTTTCCCCTGGTGGTCCCGCAAGCAAAATACCTTTTAATTGCAAATCAAACCCTTTGGGAGGAAATTTATTTAATCCCCGTTTTTGGAGCATTATTCATTCGGAACTTTCTCGCATTTAAGAAAATTTCAACTAGGGCCCGAAAGTGTCCTCATATTCTAAAAGAAGGACTTAAAGTGCTCGTTTGCTTTAAATAAGGGCCTAAAGTGATTATGCATATTTCAAGCGAGGGCTTGACCTAACTAGTCGGCCAATCAAGGCCATTTTCGTCAAAATACAATTTTAATTTAATTTTTAATTAAATTAAAATTAAAATTAAAAACTAAAATTTAAAATTCAAAAAAGGGGGAAACATAAAGAGGAATAAACAAAGAAAAAATTTTAAAAATAAATCACGAAAATGCCCCTAACCAACTAGTAAGAGACCCTTTTTTGAGATTGATATAGTCACTTCAGGCCCTTATTTGAAACAATATCCACTTGAGGCCTTAATTTGAAATAATGAAGGCACTTCAAGCCCTTATTAGAAATTGATTCCACTTCGGCCCTTTATTTAAGAAAATGAGGGCACTTCAAGCTCTTATTTGGAATTTTTCTTCCACATTTTTTGTATCAATCCTTGAAGGAAAGGTTTCAATATTGGTCCATATACATGTTGAGAAAATTTAGTTGTTGATGGAGAAACGAGCAATAGTTTATTTTTTTATGCTTAGATGTTGTTCTTAAGGTGTTATTTGCCCTCACTATTGTTACTGTTGGGTTTAAAGAGAACATGCCTTCAGGATATACACCAAACGCCACAGAAAAATGAGTTTGGAAATTACTACCTTTCCTTCTTGGAATTTTACCTTGAATATACCATGAAACCCGTGTAAAAAAGGAGGATAAGAGTGAATTGGATGCCAATACGAAGAAGAAAAAGTTGTTATGAAACCACCCCACTTTTCATGATTAATTATCATTTTTTCTGATGTCAATAATCACTTCTTTTCATGTTCAATTCAATCTTTTTCTCATAATTGTTTATTTCGGCAGCACACGAACCAAAATGCTCGAAAGTGAGAGGAGAAATTAGAGCAGGGGAAGGTGAAGTTAGCCTTGGAAAGCTACCCTCCCTTACGTGCGCGGAGCCTATTTCTCAGAGGAGCATCATCATACATGGGGTCCATGTTAATGCTAGAATCTTCATCGGCACAGGATCCAACTTCTCACAGTCAACGCATTCCCACATGGTGCGAGGCAAATTAAAATTGAACTCGTTTAATCACAACATAAATTAAATCAAAGCATAGTGCCATTTGGGCATATAAAAACAAACTAAGCCGGCCTTTGGCGAACTTAAGTGGATACCGAAACGTTGTAATCACGGCATTACCAGTAAAAACCACATGCTAAGAGCATTCCACTCTACAAGTTTGATTAGACAGATATTAGGGACAATAAGATTGATCTGTTTTGAAAGCAAAGCGTTTGAAAATGTAGGTCTTACTCAATGCTCGATTTAGGAATTGTCGCGTCACTTGACATAGCAATTTTACAAAGTAATTTTGATAGATGGAGTTTTTATGATATCGTTGAAGTTGTGATGGGTCACTTAGTGATTGCATAAAGTTTTTTGTTGGGGATGGATCATGCCATGCAAAATCCAAATCATCACAAGCTTTTAATAGGGTGGTGATGATCAATCTGGCTCTATTCTCTTTTGGACACACAAGCTGAAGTCGATCTGCATTTAAGTTGAAAATTGAGTGGCAGGAGAGTAAGATGCAAACCATTCTGAACTTCCACAATTGCCTTAACTACAGTTAAAAAACACACACATATAGACATCCGAAAGATTTGCATGGAAAAGGGCGTAGAACTCAATTTAATCACCTTGTTCGTTCATATATAAAGGAAAGGGAAAGGCAACCAATATTAACAAACCTCATATCAAAAGAACGGTAGAAATTTCAGATATTTCATATGGCACTAGGTTTACTGCCACACCTTTTCAGTCAATTGTCAAAATTCCTTAACTTTCAAATATTTTCCATTTGAGTCACATTGACCACTTGCTGGTCTGAAAACTTGACATAACACTAATTAAAAAATTCACATAAGTAAGTTCATCATAAAGGAACTTAAATGAGAGATCAAAATTTAGTACCCTTAAATGGCGCGGCATACGAAATATTCTGAAACTTCTAACGTGCTTTTTCCTGACTAGAGTACTACGTCCAATTCGGAAGATCGTATCCGAGGATCGAGTGATGTGGAAAAAAAAAAAAACCATATGCAGTAATATCAAACCCAATGGATGTCATGATGAGGATATAAAGGCAGATAGGAAGCTATTCCATACGTGATGCCCATGAAACAAAAAATGTGGAAGAAAAATTCCAAATAAGAGCTTGAAGTGCCCTCATTTTCTTAAATAAAGGGCCGAAGTGGAATCAATTTCTAATAAGGGCTTGAAGTGCCTTCATTATTTCAAATTAAGGCCTCAAGTGGATATTGTTTCAAATAAGGGCCTGAAGTGACTATATCAATCTCAAAAAGGGTCTCTTACTAGTTGGTTAGGGGCATTTTCGTGATTTATTTTTAAAATTTTTTCTTTGTTTATTCCTCTTTATGTTTCCCCCTTTTTTGAATTTTAAATTTTAGTTTTTAATTTTAATTTTAATTTAATTAAAAATTAAATTAAAATTGTATTTTGACGAAAATGGCCTTGATTGGCCGACTAGTTAGGTCAAGCCCTCGCTTGAAATATGCATAATCACTTTAGGCCCTTATTTAAAGCAAACGAGCACTTTAAGTCCTTCTTTTAGAATATGAGGACACTTTCGGGCCCTAGTTGAAATTTTCTTAAATGCGAGAAAGTTCCGAATGAATAATGCTCCAAAAACGGGGATTAAATAAATTTCCTCCCAAAGGGTTTGATTTGCAATTAAAAGGTATTTTGCTTGCGGGACCACCAGGGGAAACACTTGGTTGAACTGTCGCTTTTAACCCGACTTGTTTCTGCTTTCGCGCACGATCCAATCAGCCAAGTCGCCGGCCGACTCCTCTTTTGAAGGGTTTCCAGGGACATACTTTGACTAGCAGTTAAAAGTCACACTGGGAAGCAAGCGGGCCGACCAAACACTAGTGAATTGGAGAAATTGATGTTATTGAACAAGCGGTTGGACATCGATTTAATTAATGTAGCTTTCGTATGAGGAGGGGAAGGAAAAAAGAAGAAGAAAAAAGAGAGAGAGAGAGAAGAATTCTGCACCAGGAAGCGCAAATCAGCAAGTTTCTGAAGCTGAACGTGGATGGATCATGGGTCTATAGCTACTCGGAGGCTTCAATCGCAGGGACTTGCCGAGAGGCTCACGGAGTGTCGATCGCTGGTTTTGTGAAGGAAATTCGAGCTGATTCGGCTGAGCTAGCCGAAACCCTAGCTCTCCGAGAAGCTTTACTGTTCCTATCCAGAGAAAGAGTACATGGAGGCTGGAGCGAGAACGACGTGATCCGCACGTGATCCTCCAAAGTGATAACCCCTCAGTTGTGGAGTCCTTATCAGGCCAAATGCGAAGCCCATGTAATACTCGCCTTCTAGTTAATGAATGTGTGGACCTCTTGGCCCATCTTAAAGGAGTCGTCATGGAATTTTGTCCGAGAGAAGCTAACTACTGCGACGGTTGGATTGCAACAGCTCGCGGATTAGGGTTGCTCCCTACTAATTGGCTCTCTTAAACTTCTCCAACCCTTTTGGGATTTATTATGTTTAGCCGCTAACCGTTGTTGTTCTTCCAGTTCTACTAATTAATGAGAATATTTCGTTTTTGACCCCCCCCCCCCACCAACAAAAACAAAAAAGAAGAAGCAAGTTTCCATTTGCAGGGGAATTTTTAAGCCTATGCTTTAAAATAAATGCCGTCGGCAATAGGCTAACCCTAGAATATTGGAAAAAGTACCCAGATAACCCTAAACTTACTGCATTTTTATGCCAATTCAGTCCTAAATTTTTTAATTGGGCCAAGAAGTTCTAAACCTTTTTGTTTTTTTGCCAATTGAGTCCATTTGATCAATTTTGATCAGAAATCATTAAAGCGGACGTTGATCCTCTTACATGGCATGGCCGGCATTGACGTGGACATTTTAATTTTTTTCTTTTTTTTTATTTCAATTTTGATGGTGACTCTCAAGCCCTAGCTAGAGGCCTCGAGTTTGAACATTGTGGCCTTCAACCTTGCAGCCTCTGGCGAGGGTTAGAACCTCGTGGCCTGGGTGAAGCCAACCTTGCCGGCCACAATCAAAAACATGATATAAAAAGGGAAAAAATTAATAATAATAATACATTAGATTATGAAAATCATCCATGTCAGTGTTGGTGACACCACGTAAGATTGCTGCCGTCAACATCAACCATTTCCTATCAAAACTAGTCAGATAAACTAAGCACAACTACGAAAAAAAATTAGGACTAAATTGAAAAAAAAGATTTAGAATTTAATTGGTATAGTTACAATAGGTTTAGGATTTTTTTGGTAATTCACCTATTAAGAGGTTGTGCATATTTTGCTCCTCTCACAAAGTCCAACCTTATGCTTTGAAGTTTTTTTTTTTTTTTAAAGAAGCAGAAGAGGTAATTACTTTGAATCAGGCTCCAAGAACCCCAAGTTGGATGCTTCCTATTCCACATGAACCTAGGCAAGACAGAAACCAGAGAAAGGACAAGAGCACATGTCGTCCAATATCCAACCCTAATAAAAAATTCTTATATTAGTGAAAGAAATTTAGGTAATAATCTTATTTTCTACCTCATCTATGATTCCACACCTGTTTCGCATCCCAACAAGTCCTCCACAGTGAAATTCAATACTGGGGTGGGCAGCATTGAAATTTGACTTTTGTTCTTCATTATTGCCACTAGAATAAAAGTATTTCCCCAGGATTCACGAGTTGGGAATCCCGATGCAATGAAAAGATCATTTAGATCCGGCAAAAGAATCTGTCTCCCTGGGATCGTCACCTTGATTTGTCAACTCCTCGATTTCGAGAGAGTCGGGACAAAACAATCGGGCAATTATTTGTGCAAAGTTTGGCTTGTCCGTCTCTTTAATCGCACAAAGCCCACAAAGATGCGCACTAGCTAAACTTGTTATCATTATTGCAAGTCCACTAACGTTCAGTGACCATCGGGAATTTTACCATTGTAAATAAATGTATTCAGCTGAGTTGTGAATGTCTTACTTTTTTGCTGGCGACCGCAAGTCAAGGCAATATTAACGGTTGGAGATCCATCGATGAAGACAAATAGTTTGGTATGTGCAATGTATGAGTAGTTTGTTGGGAGTGTGATTCGTACTCTCCATTGACATGAAAAACGCGAGAGTCGCGAGAACAACACTCCCAAATCGCTAGAGGACTTTTGTAGTTTGAGCCAATATTTTTTCATTTGTAGTTTGAGCTTAGACTCATTAAATAATTACTGCTGTATAGTATCTTTTTCTCTTGTAATTAAGAGATGTAGCGAAAGGTATGATGTGTTAATTATATGAGAATTCTCTATTGGACGTAGCCTTAGTCTGATGGTAAATCATAATAAAACTTTGTGCCTCAATTGTCTCTTTCTGATTTTTACATTTTTACTTCATTGTGATTATGTGCCGAATCATAACATAGCTTGTGTTGCTTAGCTCATTGGTTCTATGGAAATTGAAATATGGGGGAAATAGGATTAACCGAAGGGAAGCAAAATTGATTGATTTGGTCTTTGAGGTATAGCTTACCTCGACGGGAGAGCTGAAATCACGGAATGAAAATCAAATTTCACTGAAAAATGAAGGAAAAATAAAATATCAGTTCATGCAAATTGAACTAATAATATACCTAAGTAATATCCATGATCATAATGCATCGATCAAAATATCGTATATTCTCCCACCAACAATGGAGGAAAATATGATTCTTACGGAAACTTTAGTTGGGCCAAATCAATGATAAACTTGATAGGAATGACAAGGTTAGCATGAATTGAGTTTCAATTAGCCTGTTCTGTAAAGTGGTATAATCATATTCCTAAATTCGAATTACAATACCTCTTTTAAATCAAAGTTTAGAGAACTCCATAAATTTCCTTTGTAGTTCACTAAGAGGGGGTTCACATCAGTATTTCACAGGAAGGGTAAAAAAACCCTCTTTTAGCCTTTTAAAATAGCGCGGCTACAGATTGGGCCAGATTTGAGAAATATTAGTCGGTAGGTATCCCAACCCAAATATTGCTTGCTCACATTACTATGATATGTAACTCTTCAAAAGTGCCTTAAGTCATAGTCTAATTTTCTCTGTATTAGCATCCATAAACATCCAAAGATACCCACTATCTGGTGGCTAAATTGATTTGTGCTCAGTTCCTTTCACGAGAGGTTCTGGGTTCAAAACTTCTCGGCGCTAGGTGACTTAATCAGAGGCCTGTGGTTGTGAGGTCTGTGAGTCCTCCTGAGGACTAGTCGTGCTTCACCACTAATTTGAGCGCAAACTCACTAGCCGCGTAGACACCTCGGTCATCAAAAAAAAAAAAATCCAAAGATCAAAAGAAATTCTGATCCGAGTTTTAACGTGTGAGTGCCAGAAGTGATCAATGAGTACGTGACCGGCTCGGCCAACCAGGCCCGGGAGGTAAATGGAGGGACCTTGGCAAAGCTCTTACATGAGAACACGATCTCCATCCCGTGAGGACAAGTTTGAAGTTTCCTTTAGCAATCCGTCCCCGAGTTTGAAACGGGTTCGGGTTGTTCTCATGACTTCATGCTGCCAATCATGCAACTCGATTCCTCCGTCGCTTTGTCATCGACCTTTGACGGGAACTCATTTGTCAAATTCTATGGGCAATACCCTCGAACCAACTTAAAATCGCTATCAACATATATTTTTGGCCAAGTGCGATCCACCGAAATTCGAATTTGCTACAAAAGATAAAGGATGGGAGAAAAAGCGCATAATCACGGGACATATGATTAAAGCAACTGAAAAGACAAGACATGAATAAACAATAGTCCCTTAGAGATATTATATTTACATAAAGAATATCACTAAAGCAATAATAAAAAGAATTTTTCAAATTTTTAAGGTAACTCGAAATATCTCGCACTAATTAATCATTTATAAGCTTTTTATATACATGCAATCATCCCAGTCTATTAGCCTACACTTTTTTCGAGGTTAGACTTTCTTCTAACGAGTAAAGTATAGCTCTCGAGTAGTAAGTGGATCTTTATAACCCAACTTGATTAGAAAAAGGGCAGTCGAAATTTTACAAACCCTAAAAACTATCCAATTTCTGTGCTTTCACCAACTAACCGTCCATGATTCCTAACTCTTTTTCTAAGTTCTGTGTTGGTTAGGTGACCGTACGATCACGCTTCGATAAGTCTTCTCCCCCGCTAATGACCCATCCCCACGAAAGTGATCCATTGATTAATAATTAGCAAATTCCATGCTGCAATTGATTATGTCTTGACCCGATCATCTCTCTTCCAACCATACTCCAATGTCATTTTCACGTAGCGCTTAGTATAATCATGTTTCCACTACGTTAACTAGTAAAATCTTGATTAGTTTATCAGCATTATGAAGCTATTGAGTAGGTTGAGAGACTCGTCATCTACTATGATGGAGCTGAAACTATTTAATTAATGCTGCAATGTCCTCTATTATATGAATGACAGGGGTAGTTCCATCAATCACACTAAAATTGCATCATGAGATAGATGACCCTCCATTATACGAAACCTCGGAGGATCGACATTGAAATAATTTAGTCCCGTGTTTGGCCAGTTCATACGTTCTAGACCTACCTCCTGTTGTGGAAAACGCTAAGAGATAAGTGAATTTAAGCACAAAATAACGAACAATAAAAGTAAAATAAAAAATACACGAGACACGATATACGTGAAAACCAAAAACGGGAAAATCACGGGGAGAAAGAGAAGTCTCACTATTTTCAATAATGAGTATAAGCATACAATCAAAGATCAAAAGATGTAACAAAAAGAAGTACAAAACAAAGAGTTTCGAGACAGAAGTGAAAAGCTCAGGGCAAAAACAAAAGCAAGCGTTACAATATAATATACAACATATCTCTTTTATAACCCTTTCTAAAAAACCCTAGAAAAAAAAATTGTCCAAAATAACCTTATTACTAATTTGAAAGTCAAAATATAACAAATCTTCACCTTGACTTTAAATCTCTAAAAGAGCGTTTTACTAAAAACCACAAGATCTCTTTCTCTCACCACCAACAGTGACCACATTTACTTAAAAAAATCATTTCTCTTTTGCTCATGTGGCCGAACCACATATGCCACGATCTTAATTTATCAGAATCTAAAGAGGATGATATATTTAAGGAACCCACAACGGTACTTTCTTATAACAAATAAAAACCATTCTTCTTGTTACCTCTCATCGTAATCAAGGAGCCCTTAGAAATTTTCAAAATTTTACCTCCACCAATGTACATACATCAATTAGAATCCAAACTGCTCAATGAAATAAGGTTCTTCTTCAAATTTGGGATGTGTCTAATATCTGTCAAAGTTCTTACTCCCTTGTCATGACATTTAATCCGCACCATACCAATACCCACAATCCTTCAAATTGTATTGTTGCCCATCAAAACTGAACCACCAATAACTTTTTCATATGTGTGGAACCAATCTTTATTTTGGCACATATGGTGTAACATATCGAATCTAAAATCTATTTATCATCTACACGACAATCTGAAGGCAAAATAATAAGAATATCGTCTGCATTAGCAGACTCATTATCCTTCACTAGACTAGCCGAATCAGAACTCTCCATTGAGTTTTTCCCCTTAGATTTGAGCAAAGGACATTCGTTTTTATAGTGTCCGAACTTGTGACAATAGTAACACTTACCTTTTCTCTTGTCTTGACTTGATCTAGACTTCGAACGCCCTTACTACTACTGCGTCTATCCCCATGATTTGACCTTTCTCTAACAATTAAGCCATCGACTTTATCTGCATTACTGCTCACATTCAACTTTGTATGCATTTTCACTAAATTCGACGAGGCCTTCACATTCTCAAGAGTTATGGATTCTCTTCCATACAACATAAAATTCACAAAATTCTCATACAAGCTTTATAGAGAACATAACACAGCTAGAGCTTAGTCTTCGTCATCTAATATCAACAATTTTATTAAATTTATCTAAATGTCCTTGAATAGGAGTACATTCTTGCATCTTTAGCATATAAAGACATTGTTTCAAGAATAGTCTCATTGTAAGATATTTCTTCATGTAGAGACTCTCTAGTTTTTGCCACAATCCCGAATTCATTTCTTCATTGGTAACTTCACAAGGCACCTTGTTAGAGAACGACAATTGGATGGTGCTGTGCGTCTTCTCTTCCATCTCCTCAATCTCTACTGCAATTATGTTGTTGAGATAATTCCCATTCAAGGCTCTTGCCGAACCTTCCCGATGCAACAAAGCCTTTATCTTGATCCTCCACAGCGCAAAATTATTTTTGGCCATCGAAGGGTGCCACTTCAAATTTGTTATATGCTATATTGAACAAAATACTGAAATTCCTTCGCTCTAATACCAATTTGTTGTAGAAATCGCTAAGAGATGCGTGAATTCAAGTCCGAAATAATGAACGATGAAAGTAAAAACAAAAAAACAAAAAAAGCACAAGACATGATATACATGGAAACCCCAAATGAAAAAAATCACGGTAGAGAGAGGGGCTTCATTATCTTCAATAACGAGTACAAGCATACGATCAAAAGATCTAACAAGAAAAATGAAAAATAAAGGGTATCGGAGCAGAAGCGAAAAGCTCATGGCAAAAATAAAAGCAAGCGTTACAATATAATATACAACATGTTTCTTTTATACCCCCTTCTAAAAAATCCTAAAACAAAAGTGAATGATTTGAAATAACTTTATCACAAATTTGAAAGTCAAAAAATAACATCTTAGATTTGTCCTTAACACCTCATGCTTCAAGAAAAAAATTGTAATATGTGAGAAGCATATTCCTTATCATTCTTATGAAATTGGGTTTTATTATAAAGATATATAGGACATCGAGGTCACCTCCGGCCGATGAGACAAATAAGATTTATTTTGTAAACTTGAATCGAGATCCTACCAACCCTTTTTGTGCTGTCAAAAGTTTCCAAGCTATCAAATGATAAACTGGGATATAGTTTTCATCTCATTACATTTTTGTGAAGAAATCACCACCTCTCTTTCTTTCTCTAGATCCTTCTTGTTAGTTCTACATGTTT
>JAGVVM010002490.1:0-27193 GCA_019149425.1 Psidium friedrichsthalianum
CCATTGGACTTCCATGTCTCTCAACACATGTTCATTCTGTGGCAAGATATATGCCTATAACAAGCTTTAGAGAATAATTAAGTACTAGTTTCCAAAGTCGTATTCGCAAAAAGTAAGTTCAGCTGAATCTTCCCCCTTTTTTTTCCTAACTCTTTTGCTTCCATTATTCGGTTCTGTAACTTTTGCTATGGATGTCATTCCGACTATCCAACTTGGCATCTTCGCAGATCAAAGTCAGCTACAAATGACCAATGAAAGACAGAGATCGACCCGACAAAAAAAAAAAAAAACACCCCATCTGTTGGCCCAGCTTGTTTGCGCTCTGGTCCTTTCACGAGAGGTCTTGGGTTCGAACCTCGCTGGGTGACGGTGATTTAAAGGAGGGTCCGTACAGGCGGTGGTGGATGCTGTCGCTATCCCTCCGGAGGCTTAGTCCCGAGGTGCGCTAATCGTGCGTACGGACGCTGGCCCGGACACCTTCGATAACCAAAAAAAAGACGAGAATCAGTAGTTGAAATTAATGCTGATCTCCATTCAAATCTTTTTTTGGGTAATCCCATGACTGTCATGTAGACGTTAGCCTTGTGTCTCACTTGTATATCCGGTCATTACCTACAATATGTCTAATTCAATTTTTCTGGAGACTTTGTATTTGAGGTCCTTGTTTGTCCTAATCAATCTAGTCAAGCAATGCGATCGAATTTTCATACTGAAATCCACAGGCCATCGCCCCTTCCCAATTGCCACCACTGCCGATCGCCGTTGGCCATCACCACCTATTACATCAACCACTACCAACCATCTCCCACCGCAAACCTCCACTGGCTGTAGTCAACGGCCCCACCCCACCCCAACCTCCCCGACCACCACAACCACCAAGCTGTCAACCACGCTACTAACTGCCATCCCACCATTGCCAAATATGGAGCACCATCATCACCACTAGCCACCGTCGACCACCAACATGGCCTACACCCCGCAGTTATCGCCAACCTTTGCCGGCTGCCGCCGTTGAGATTGCCGTCTCCGGCACACTAGCGTAAAAATAAATAATATTTTTAGTAATAAAAATTATTTTTAAAGAAATTTAAAATGTTTAAAAATGAAGTAGAAATTTTTCCACCACTAACGATAATTTTTCGTAGAAAATTTTGTGTATATAGTTTCGAAAGTAAAATTTTTCAATTATTACCAAACGAATTGTCACTAATTAGAAATCAATTCTGAGTGAGAAAATAGAAATCAACTTTTTGCTTCTAATAGAATAGCAAATCACTTTTACCAAAGTTGATTTCCAAAGCAGAAGTGCTGTCATGTGCACCCTTATTTAATGTTTATAGAAAGATCAATTCAAGTCCAAGATGAAAAAAACACAAACAAAAAAAAGAAAATATTGGCTTTGAGAGTAATAATGAAATCATTGTGCATTCAAATAGATCCTTATTCTTTTACTCAATCAGTTGCTTTGGAATGACTTTCTAGTGACTAGAACTAAGAACGCTGATGATCGGTTATATATAACATGGATGAAAATCTCAGACAGGAAGATGGCAAGGACCTAAAAATTTACAAGATTATATTAGATTGCATAAGTCAAGGCTAAAGTTAAAAAGAAATTCAATAAATACTATACAAATTTTCCCTGATATAACTTTCATTGTTTGGTTCATGGAGAAAATTCACAATGATCACGTGACATCCGAAACCTACGCGGTTTCTTATCGATTAAAGTCAATTTATAATACAGTATTTTTCTTCAAAACCAAATAATAATAACTACTAGTAACGATTGAAATACGCACTTCTTCCTTTATTGCAAATAATATTTTGAGAACAACTATGATGACTGGTCTAATCCAATTTTTTATGTGAGTGCTTGAAATTCTCTGGAGTGCCAAGGTGGTTTACATTTTTTTTTGTTTTATACTTGTTAAAAAGTTTTGACACCACATCACTATTTAATGGTAATTTGTTGATCACATTAGTATTTTCATTTATTTTATCAACGCAATGACCATTTGAGCAAACATTTAGCCTGCCATTGTCCCTCTTTTTTTTCGGCTTCCCCCGTAAAAGTAATAAGGCATGTGTATCATATAAAATTTGATATAATATTCCTCCACAAGTTCAACCGTTGCCATGAACTTGGGAAACACATGCACGGTCAGAATTGCACCGTTATTAATTATAATAACGGTGCCGTTCTATTAGCAACGTCCTTATTTTTATTACTACACTTGGTTTTTATTTTTTATTTTTGTTTCTTTTCCATCTCGCGTAATGGAAAGGAGACAGAATGGAGAAAATATTGGCTACCCACGGGTATTGCTTACGTGGTCCCCTATCCATTCATCTTGAGACACGTGTCTCAAGCAGGGCACGCCAGTCCGAAAAATAAAAACTCTCTTCTATCTCTTCACGATCACGATCACTGTCACGGTCTCCTCCTCTCTCTCGTCCGCCTCACCCCTCTTTCTTCTTCGACCTCAGCCCGAGCCGCCGCCATTGTTGGTCGCCGCAAAGAGCACGATCGCAGTCTTCGGCAACGGGCTCGCCGCCGATGGATCCCCATCCCTTTGCAGTCACTGGCGCCCGATGCGGCCTCGCCGGTTTTTGCGACCATGGCTGCCAGATTCGAGCTTATAGCTGCCTCGGCCGTGGCCGGCGAACCCAGATTCGAACTCGAGCGAGTCGCAAGTCGAGCTTGAGTAATCATGGCCGAGGCATCCTCGCAGGTTCGGGGCCATGGCCGCTAGATGTCGAGCTTGCAGCTGCAACGAAAGAGACTCTTTCATTTTTCTCACTGTGGGCCCCGCGTAAGCAATATCCGTGGGACAGCCAATATTTTCTCACAGGAATGTGCTGCGAAAGCGCAGCGAAAATGCACGGTCAAAAAGACAAAAAGGAAGAGCTTCCCGTTGACGTTGACTTGGAGCGTTGAGGGGATATCCGGCGGATGCCCATTTTGATTCCGTTGTCTGCAGGCCAAGATGCACTTAAATAGCCGACCCTCTCTGCTCCATTTCACTCTCTCCATCTCCAACCCAGCGGCAACGGCACCATTCATTCGCTGAGCTGGTAAGCTTCTCTGTCCCGTCCCTGTCTGTCTCTGTTTCTCTCTCTCTCTCTCTCTCTTCATGAGTGAGACTCCACTACTTGGTTCAGAGAGACCGGCCCAGTAATTTGTGATGCTCTTTTTGTATGCACAATGATTTCTTGTTCCTCTTTTCCTTCAATAATGAACTTGAAAGCCATAAAAGACAAAGATGGCTTTTTTATAGCTTTATGCGTGTTATCCCATCTCATACTTCTGAACTCAACTGTAGCATTTTGCACTTCATGAACAAAAAACGGTTTCTTGACTCCTAAAACATGCTGTGTTCCTCAAGCTCATTCCTTTTCTGAGATTTAGGGTTAGATAGAGCTGTTCATAACTGTTTGTTCCTCCTAACTTTGACTTTGGTGTGCTTTGATTTCTGCCCTCTCGCTCCTTTTAGTGTCTTTTGATGCTTGCTTGGTCTTGGCAAATCCTTTTGTGGCATACTCGCTCATAACTTAGCTTAATTATTTTTAGAATAGGTTCTCTTCTCAATAAGTTTTGAGAGAAGTTTTCCTTCCGGCTTTTCTGCTTCAGTGTGGACTGAGTTCTGGAAACATATGGTGGCTGTAGCTAAGAAACTTTCGACATGGTCGAGGTGGAACCTGGGTTTCCAGTAATCAAGCGTTTAATCATATGTGTGGACAATAATTCCCGCCCAGAAGAGTTGTTGAACGTCGGCTTCGAAGGTCACATATGCGAATATAGACTGTCTGGTTGGGTTATCTTTCTTCGTCTCACAATGAACTGTACCATACTTGCCTACCTAATCATAATGTTCATTGATTTTCGCAACACGAGAGAGATTCCCCGAATCTGCTCATTTAACACGTTACCTCTGTCCGAGCTCGAAAGAGGTGTTCAAAGTTTCAATCCTCTTCAATTTGGTTGACTTGACTAATGGAGAGGCAGAGGATAGATAATTTGGACCGCTGACACTTTTGTTCTGTTACATTTTGACTAGACACGTTCAGTTCTTGGTTTCGAGGATGATGTCTTCATTGGATTATGAATGGTCTTTCATTCGACAGAGGCGGGATTCATTGCCAGTCAATGGCTCGAAACCAACTAGGGGTGCTTAACGCGCTCGATGTGGCCAGACGCAATGGTATCATTTTACCGCGATCATCATCGCGGGGACTGGATTCCTTCACCGACGCCTACGATCTCTTTAGTATATCCTTGTCACCAAGTTACTTGGCCGGATATACTACTTTCAACCCCGACTCTGCCAAGCCCGGCACTTGCCTCCCAACGTAGCAGCTGCTGTCAACGGGTGGCGCTGTGCGGCACTTTGGCCGGCAGCTCTTCTTCGGGTGGCTTGGTGACAAGATGGGACGGAAACGAGTCTATGGCCTAACCCTGGTCCTCATGGTCGTTTGCTCCTCGCCTCCGGGCTCTCGTTAGGCCCCCAGCCCAAGGCTGTCATGGCCACCCTCTTTTCTTCCGGTTCTGGCTAGGGTTCGGCATCGGGGGCGACTACCCATTGTCCGCGACCATCATGTCCGAATATGCCAACAAGAAGACCCGTGGCGCGTTCATTGCCGCAGTCTTCGCCATGCAAGGTTTCGGATATTGGCTGAGGAATCGTGGCCCTTGTTGTTTCGACCGCATTCGATCATGCGTACAAGGCTCCTCCGTACTCAGTAGATAGGGCGGGCTCCACTGTTCAGGAAGCTGATTACATCTGGAGGATCATTCTGATGTTCGGTGCGATCCCAGCCGGTATGACTACTACTGGCGAATGAAGATGCCTGAGACCGCTCGTTACACCGCCCTAGTGGCCAAGAACGCGAAGCAGGCGGCAACCGACATGTCTAAGGTGTTGAACGTCGACCTTGAGGCAGAGGAAGAGAAGGTGGAAAGGATTGCCCAAGAGGATTTCCAACAACTTCGGCTTGTTCAGAGAGAATTCGCTCGCCGCCACGGGCTCCACCTCGTCGGGACCACACCACTTGGTTCTTGTTGGACATTGCTTACTACAGCTCAACCTCTCCAGAAGGACAATCTTCGCAAGGTGGGTTGGCTTCCCAAGGCAGAGACCATGAACGCGATTCATGAAGTCTTCCGCATTGCCAAAGCGCAGACCTTGATTGCGCTCTGCGCAACCGTCCCCGGATACTGGTTCACAGTCGCTTTCATCGATCACATTGGAAGGTTCGCTATCCAAATGGGCTTTCTTCTTCATGACCGTGTTCCATGTTCCGCTCGCCATCCCTTACCATCATTGGACTCTGCCGCCGAACCACACTGGCTTCGTGATCATGTACTCGTTGACCTTCTTCTTCGCCAACTTCGGGCCAACGCCACACGTTTTCGTGCCGGCTGAGATTTTCCCCGCGAGGCTCCGGTCGACTTGCCACGGCATATCCGCGGCGTGCGGAAAGGCAGGGCATTGTCGGGGCCTTCGGGTTTTTGTACGCTGCTCAGGAGTAAAACAAAGCGGAAACAGATGCCGGTTACCCGCCGGGGATTGGAGTCAAGAATCGTTGATCATGCTCGTGTGATCAACTTCTTCGGGATGGTGTTCACTCTGTTAGTCCCTGATCGAAAGGAAAGTCGCTCGAGGAGCTCACGGCGAAAATGAGGATGAGCCGGGTCAGACCCAGCAGCCTCAGAGGGTTCCGCTGCTAGAACGGTCCAGAATGATCTCAAACTCCTAAGTGAATCCGTCTTGAAAATGAAGAAGTTCAAGTGAAAACTTCCCGTGCTGCTCAATTTCATGGAATCGTCGCGCAGATGAGTAAGTTTAATAGAGATGTGTATATGAAGTTCATATTTGTTGAATGAGTGGTTTGGTTTTCATGTTTTCAACTTGAAGTTCACATTTACCGTTGATTCCTAGAAGATGAGACAGATTCCTATAACCTTTGACGTTTTTATGGAACTGTGCCTCTAATTCAGTGCTTTGCTCATCATTGGCATATCTGCAGATGAAATCGTAAGAAATCAACTCAGAACAGACTGAGACAGCTCAAACCTGAACAGCATACCGCGAAATGTTAATCATATCTTCGCAAACTAAAGTTGGATTCGTTCGTTGCACTTCTAAAATCTGAAACTAAGGATGAAATCCGCGGTCTTAGGCTTTATTTATTTCACGGAAAATATGACGTTTATGAAAAATATTTTTCAAGAAGTCATTTTCTTAGAAAATGACCATATTTTTCAGTTTGATTAAACATGAAATAATAAGAAATTATTTTTCGTTGTTTGCAAAAAAAAATTATTTTTTAAAAATATTTTCCCCAAATCTCTCTTAATTAGAACAAACGCTATTGAAATCCCCTCCCCCAAAATCGCAAAATTCTATCAATCCCAACCGGAGTTCTCACTAGTCAATTCACCCTCTCCGCACTGCCCGCCCCACACGCAGCCACTGGTGACGGCAGTGAGACGCCCGTCACCACAGTGCTGTCGATGTCGCCCTAGCGACGCCAGCTGTGAGCCGCGTTCGCTCCCCTTTGTCCTCCACTTCAACATCCTCACTAGCGTGAACGTTTGTCGCAAGGTCGTGTTGTCCTCGCTCCTCCTCCGATGTTGTAGTCGCCTCAACTCCGCCGCCGTTGAGGACCCACGTCATCGGGGATAGCCTCTTCACGCCAGAGCAAGGTCCCGGTCAACGACATCTCTGGCGAGGCCCACAAGTCGATCCTCGCCGTCCTAATGCCAACGCTTCGGAAGTCGCTGCTGGTGGACCCGCTGGCGAAGTGACGGATCGCGAAGGGGAGCGTGACGCTAAATAGGGAGATGCTCAAGTCGAGGCTGTTGAAGGTGACATCGGCGTACATGATGCAAGACGACGTCCTCTTCCCGATGGTGAGCGACAAAGATTGGGAAAACGATTTCCGTTTTACAAAAACGAAATCATTTTCGCCACTTTTACAGAGGCATTTTCATTGGTCATTGATCGGAAAATATTTTTCTTGATTACATATTTTCTGCCTCCAAATATTAAAATTAAGAAAATATTTTTCATCAAACGGACAGGAGCGTGAATTATCCAGGTGCTGCACGATCGTCCAGCGTTCCACGGCTGTGGATCATCTGCTTTCTGCATTCGAATCCTCAAATTCTTCTTGCGCCTCCGGTTATCCCTCGGATTCCATAAAGGTGAAAAGGGTAATCACTGCTTCGTGGAACCTGATGATGTGAAACTGCACCTTTGGAGTTATGGCTCCCAACCAACTCGGGCAAAATAATGAAGTAGACAAACATTGACTTGACTGAGACGACATGCTTTTGAAAAAATAAGCGTTCACATCTGCTTACATTTTAATTTTTTTTTCCAATAGAACAAAATCATAAAAACCGGTAGACGAATGGCTTTTATTTCCTAAGTCAACGGTCAGAAACCAACAATTATCTAATATAGCTCGCGTGAGCCATGCTATCCACTACTGCTTAAACTGAGTCGGGCCAGGTAATGATTTATTGCTTTGCGCCCGAGTTCGTTGTATCTAGCAATATTACCTAAAATGGGATAAATAGGTGATTTTAATTGAATTTGACTAGAAATTACTGAATTAAAATAATCAAGTCAAATATCACATAAAATCAAAATCTAAAGGCATATAGTTTATGAATCTGAAAACCAATATGTAATATTCTATCAAACAAATAAGAAGAGTTTAGGGATAGGAATATTATAGTAGTTTGGCTTAAATCAATACTACGTCTACTTTCCACGCTGACAGCCGATAGGCTGGATTCCACTAGATGAATCAATGCGAGTTTACAATGATGATGATGCTCTCCTTGATAGATCACGTTATCTTCTCTCAATCGCTCTTACAAAGTCTCTCAATGATTATAGCGTAAAGTTCTCAAGGACAAGTATGTAGAATTTGAAATCTCTTGCACTTTAAAATTATGATCCTGAACTCCCTCACTTGTAATAGTACTAAAGATTTCGTTTTGATACTCCTCCACCTACAAATTAGTCATTAGATAGGTCTCTAGAGGATCACGCTTCAATCTTTAGTCTCCAATCCTTAATTGAACGAGATTATATCCTGAAGATTTAGTATTTGTTGAGTGATTGGATTTTGAACCTCGCTAATTCGATCGCTCATACAACCAAATCTTTGGTTTCCATAAATAGAGTTCTTCATTTATGGAAGTCAACTTGTCTTTGAAGGTAACTTCTAATTGAGATGTCCTACGATCCGTTGTAGAACTATCTTCTAAATTGAAGATGACAACTTCCTTGAGAAGGTTTTTCAGCCATACATAGCATATGTCAAGCGTGGGTATTCAAATGAAAATAGTTCTAAATTTTAATATCTCATTGCACCTAAACAGTCTTCAAAAACAGAACCAGTCCTGAATTTGAATAGATAAAACATTATTTCATTGCTTCTGAATAGTCTTAGAAATAGAACCAGTCTTTTGAATCTTAGTAGATAGAACACTGAGTTTGAAGTTACAGAATTGTTGTTAGTGCTTGAATATGAGTCTTTCATTCAAAAGTGTGGTTGAAGCTATAGAAGTGATACTTCATTTAATTTGGATAACATGACTCAACCCTTTCAGAAGTAGATACGTGATGCTCTTGTCTTCAATCTGAACATACTTCACACAAAGTTTGAAGCGTCCTTTTCTAGTACTCCAAGCATATTAGCAATCGTAGCTCTACCTCTCTGTTTACCTATCCAAATGCCTTCCAAGTTTATTGAACTTCTTGTTCTAGGGATGTTCACCTTCTGTTCAAGTACATCCAGCTTGTAAATATCTCTACACCCAATGTCTTGTTCACCACTGAAAGGGAACTCATGACCTCTAGACATTCTTCTAAGACAGCATCTGCATAATAGCTTGTGCATGTTTCACTTGGTTCTACTCAACCAACAACATATTAGTAGCTTTTGATTAATTTCTCTTCAAAATATCATGGGGAATTTTTCCTAACAAAGTTCACCATAAAAACTTACACTAATTTATTGCTTCTTGCCCTTCCTTTCTTTCTTTTTCATTCCTTGTGACCCACAAGAAGGAACATTTTGTATACAACAAGTTGATCAATGTAAGGGATATAACGTCCCCACCATTCTCCCCCTCCCCCCCCCCCAAACAACAAAAATCAAGTCGTATGACCATCAAAATCTCCGTTAGTCTTTGCCTTGCCTTCTCCACGATTGACTGCCTTCTCTAACTCCGAGCTCACGTGGTGCAACCAAAGATTGATGCCACCTGAGGCATGTGACATCTAATTGAGCTTGATTGAGGTTGTTGAAGCCCAAAATCTATTTTATGGCTATGGTGGCCTCATTCTAAAGGTCTTGAAGGCTCGATGGCTATCCCCAATAGAGGACATGCAAGCATTTGAGAGAGAGAGAGAGAGAGAGAGAGAGAGAGAGAGAGAGAAAATTGGGGGATCCAATCACAGAGAATATAGAACTGACGTGGAGATAGGACAAAAGGGCAGCACTAGCTATCGTGACAGTTGTGTTGGTGTCAAAAAAAAAATTTCCCTGAAAGAATTTGCTCTCAAAATTAGTTAAAAAAAGGGTCCAACTTTACTGATTTGTGAACTTTGCCTCCCATTATCAAGACAATAATTGATCTATCATAGGTGATGCTTGATGGGATTGAGAGATTCTTGATGGGCAAAGTGTATGGAAGAGTGTTTAATGAAAACGGATGATGAAAAGTTTTTAAATTGATGCATATGTATGGATAATAGCATTGGAATAGAAGAGTTCACCATCAAGGCCTAAAAGTCCACACCACTCATTAAGGATAAATGATTCAAGATGAAGTTCACTCCCTAGGCATGAAAGAATAAGCTACTCTCTTGTTGGAAAACATCTCTATGGTATTTTGATAATTACAAAACCTTCGCTAGTTCTAATGTTTATCAGGATGAGTGCAAATGGTGAATTTAGTTACCATTATCATGATCCTATGCTAACAGCAAAGATGAGAAACTATGCTATGACAAATGTGTAAACAAGTGCTAAAAGGATATATCATGGCAGTTTGGAAGGACCAGTCAAGATAGTGTTTTTAGATGTCTTTGTACTGATGAAAGGTGGTAAGATCATTGTCACTGTTTCAACATGTCATTGAGTCAATATTATCACTGAAGATTATCGGCCAAGATACTCACAAGTAGCACTAGTGAGAGTGCATGTACTAGTTGGTTTAGAGTAACAGTGTTGGTGTGATATTTGTTGTCTAATGTAACTATTGATAGTTTAGATATATTTGTTTAATGCTCTAAATTCCACAGACAAATACTACAAAAGGACTACTAATAGCTGACATTGTGCATAGTATGGATGAACTGTATTATCTAAGATCATTCTCTACATGAGAGAGGAACCATACTATTAGATCTTCCACCAAGGATTGAAGTTATACTACTGATCTCTTGACCTGAGATGTACCTTTTCTCTCCGACTAGAACCACTACGTGTTGTCTTTAGGCTAGATTAGTACTATTTGGTCTTCCATCAGATAGGATGGCCAGGGTGCCTGATGTCCAACTATATGTCCTTAATAGCCAATCATGCCTTTTTGAGACCTCCAATGACTAGTGTGAAGGCTAAAGGTCTATATAAAGAGAAGAAAGGTCAAAGAGCAAGTGGGGATATGAAGAGAGAAGTGAATTAACAAGAGAACATACTTGATACTTAGAATCTCACATGTACACACAAGTTCCTTGTGCGCATCACTACTCATTCTTTGTGCTTGTTTGTGTTCACTATAATAGCCCTGAGTATTCATACAAGTGTAAGAGTAGTGTTCATTTTCCTAATAATGTGATGTATAGTGATATAGAAACGACACTTGCAGTGGTAATCTCGAGTGCTGATTACTAATGGAATCCAGCGCTGTTAAGACTGTTAGTTTGAGAGTGGATGTAGGCTTACTCATAAGCCGAATGACTATAAAATTGTATGTAATTTGCTTTCTATACTCTGATTTACTTATCATCATCACACACATTGTTCATTGCACATAACCATTTTCACTAGTGATGTTTATTATTAAGCGAATTTTTTTGTTATAAATCACCACTCAACCTATTTGACCTCTCTTCTAGGTTAATGGTAGCCCCAACACCACCAAGGATAAAAGGCATTAGGATCAATAAGTAACCACCAAAACATAAATCTAGCCAAGGATAAATAACTTTTGGTTCACCACCAAAGGAATTGGATAAGGCACCGAAATAGAGATCACTTACTTGAGGAAAATCTATTATATTAATCAAATTCAAGTCTTGCCTACAAAATGAGATTGCACCTCTATTTATAGGGGGACTATACTAAGTAAACGAAGTGACTTTTGTAGTTCTAGAAAACATCAGTGACTATGGACGGTTACGTAATTATTACTCTTTAAACCGTTAACACACTTAAAACTCATAAAGCTTGGATTTAAAAAAAAAACTCTATTAAGATGCTAAATAACTAGGACTAAATGCGTTAACCTAGGAAGTACCAACTCGACACTTTTCGACATGCAATTGACATGTGGTCAGCGTTTCAAAATGCCAGCGATACGCAGGTCTAGCATCTCGACACTCTATTTTCACACATACGAGGTCAATTTTAAGCATTGTCAATAAATTATGCATCAAATGTGGATTTATGAAAAATGTATAAGTGACTTTTTGTTGAAGATTGTAGAAGTAGAGACCTGAGCGCTGAAGAAATTTCCCGTGTTGCTGAATTTTATGGAATTGGTGTGCATGATGAATAATTTCGATAGCGAAACTCCATTTTGCATTAAAGAAACAGTAGAAGATGTGAATGTGAAGTTCACATAAGAAATATGAATGTTTGGTTTCCATGTTTTCAATCTTCGCAGTCCCTTCATTTACCGTCTGATGCCTAGAAGATGAGACACGTTCCTGTAACCTTCGACGTTCCTATGACATTTTGCCTCTGTTAGTACATCGGAAAAGGTCACCCGAACCGAACCGGCATCAGGATTTAGTACGTTGGCATCGAGGCGCATCGGCTTCCATAATGAAACCCTACATGTTGGGCGGAATCTAGGCTTTGCTCTTCATATTCATATTTGCAGATGATTCCTTGAAACTCCAACTCAGGACAGACTGAGATAGCTCAACCAGCATAGCATACGGAAAATGTTTATCATGTCATGGACGAAAACCAGTATGAAATCCGCCCGCTTTTTAATTTCCAAATTAGGTGTAGTCAGACGTGACAAAATGGTCTAGAATTCGTATTTTTACTCATATTTGATGATACATGTAATAAGTGAGTAACCTTAAAATTTTAAAGGAGGTGTAAATGAATTATCTAATAACTTAATGGATCTTAAATGGGTTACCCATTTCAAACATATCAAATGAAGTTGGAGAAGTCAAGGAACAATTTTTAATTTAAATTTAATTTTCAGATTTTTTTCTTTTTTTATTTCTTTCTTTTACTCTTTTTTTTTTTGTACAAAGTTTGGCGAGGCTGCAAAACCCTCATAGGTAGTGGCAAGGGCTTCACGGCCCTCGCTAGGTTTGGGCGACTGGCAAGGGCTCAACCATTGCCACAATCAGTGAGGGCCAGTGGTTGGTGAGGGTCGACCAACCCTCTCCTATGGCCGGTGGCCTTGCGAGACTAATATTAAAAAAGGAAAGAAAAGAAAGAAAAAGAAAAAATATATATAAGCATATGAAAAAACTCAGAATCTTTTTTAAAAATTACAAAAATTGTCCATTTGATGTGGATTACATAGAAGTTTTTCAGCAATGTAATTTTTCTAAAAAACTATAAGAAACTATTTTTTCCTAAATTTGATTAAATATAGAAGTATTTTAGCACTATTGGTTGGGTTGGTAGATTTGTTTTGTATGAAAATGGGTCAAAACGGGTTAAATGGAAAATTTAGGTCGGACCATTTTCGTTTCCATCCAAACCTGACCCGACTCACTTGTTTTGATGGGCCTAGGTGTAGTGTCGTCGAGGATGGTGGAGTGCCAAAGCTCATTTGCTTTCCTCATTCCAATTCTCAAAATTCTTCTCGTGACTCTGGAACTGATCTCAATTTCGACGGCTTATCCGTAGGATTCCATAAAGGCGAAAAGGGTGCTTTGAATTTCTGAGAAGAACTGACGCTACATGGTCCAGATGATGTGAAACTGCACCTTTTGCACTTGTGGCTCCGAAACGACTCACAAAAAACAACCAAGCAGACGATCATTGACTTGGCTGAGATGATAGTGCGCGGACTAAACAAGCCTACCCATGGATGCTATCCCTCACGGCAAAGCAATGTCTTGCTTCTCACCTTCTCTTTCTTTCTATCTTCTTGATTCTGGTGATCCTCAGAAAGATACATTGGGTGCAGACAAATTGACCCACCAAAGAGAAAAGAATGAATCTCCTCCATTAGGTGCAAAACCTGTTCGAATATTCAAATGTTGCTTTCATCATCATCGTATTAACGCCCACTATGATTAGACCCCTTCATTACCTTCCCATTAGGCGGAAACAAATAACTACAGGACAAACAGTACACCAGACAAAAGTGACAACATCGCTCAGTATTTCTTGACTCTCTAATCCAGATTCGATGCAGCACTTGCATCCCTTAAACAAAATCCAAGATGCCTTTCTCACCCTGTGGACTCCACACGGCAAATACATTCTACATTTGTTTAAGTGGCCCCAGCGAAGACGACGTAACGATCACGTTCTTCATTCTATTCGCTGGTATTGCTTTACGCGCTTTTTAAGGGAGGAAAACGACGGCCGCGACGACGGGCCGTTCGGCGTTTACTTGACCGGCCACCTCATAGCCTGTTCGGCAGATTCTTCGCCGCGCTCTCGGACTCGAGAATGACGCTGACACCTTCGTCGTCGTCATTGGTAGGTCTCCGCATCAAGTTGCTGGGAAGCTGTCTGAGAATATGACAAGGGCGATGTTCTAGGTTCTGGCCCACTATTCGCGTAGCACACTGTGCGAAGTGGGGTTGTGGGGCTTGGCCGCTTGTTTGACATTTCTTCTTCCACGCCGCGCCATGATTATATAATCATCTCTCGAAGCTGTCTCCTCACATAATTGTGTTTTGCCTTCTTGGATTGTTCTTCTGGAAGAAGTTTCTCCTGCAATTTCTTATTATTATTATTATTATTATTATTATTACAACTTTTTTTTTTTTGTTCCCTCTTAGATTTCTTTTTCCCTCTCAATAATTTACACCAATCCATTTTTCTCTCAAAATATTTATTGGCTTTTGCTACCTGCCGTTTCACTTTACCATAAAGGTAGGGATCTTTGGGACATTTATTTGCTTGCGCATTTTATCAGTAAATATATCAACTTGATAAATATTTGTTAACACATTTATAGATACATCGAACGAATATTTTTGTCCCGAACTTTACACATTATGGAGTATCACTTTGTTCGTGTCTTCTTTTCCATCTCTTTTTGTCGTTCGAAAATTGATTTGGACATATAGATTTTTGAGCTGATAAAATACCATGTTCAATCCTGAACCGCGTTGAACGAAAGCAAAACACAGAAACTGTGAGACAGGAATGAAAGTGCGAGCAGATAGCCAAAAGATTGGAATTATTCACATTTGTCATGTGGAAAATCATGTTTTTTTAAATACCATTTGCCTAATCTAATAATTTATACACAGGATTGAGTAAATAGTCTGATTTAATAGATAATGTTAATTTGATGTGATTCAAAAGAATCTTCATACTTGGGTTAGGGCTTGGGCTTATTTTGGAAGCCCAACTCTATAATCCATCTGCAGTGGCCGAAGCCCCTCAAGTAGGGAAGTTGGATCCATTCATACATGCGAGAATCGACTGGATGGCATGATCTTACCATCTTACTAAAGCTAAGCATAATGACGGAATTGGTTGTAGGCTCCATTCAATGGTCATCTCTAGACAGCAACCACATTGGGCCCGAAAGCCCGGACCAGCCCAGCCTGACTTTTAGGGCCTGATTACCGGTCAGGAATTCGAGCCCGTCTTACTTTTTGGGCCGGTCCTGGCCTTTGGGCCTGAGTCCCGGACCTGCCTGAACTCGTTCTTATATAATACACATCGAAAAACATAAACAATAGAAATTGCATTACTTATTCTTTGAACACGTTAATGAACTCGTAGAAATTTTAAAAAATCATGATTGAAAACATAAATGAGTGAGAAGTGATGTGCTGGTATCGATTGAATAAAAAAAAGTGGCCGAGCGCATATCAAAACAGTAAATTTTTTAGGGCGAAATTGGCCTCAACATTTGGCTTTGAACGTCATGCTCTAAACGAGCTTTCCACATTGTACTTAAGGGGACTCATCATTCCGCCCGGATAAAAAATGATGCCCCATTGAAATTGAGAAGCTTGACATTCGTTTTTTCAAATGAAACTTTTAGATCTAAAAGTATTAATATCTGCGAAATCTAACCATTAGGGAGGGATTGAGATATGCTGGTGTGGCCTTATGTGGATTAGGAGGGTTGGGGGAGATATCTGCGAAATCTAGCTATTGCTTCAAGGTTTAACTGCTAAATTTAGTACAAAAGGTCCTTCTTCTTCTGGTATAGAAGCCGTGGGAATGGATTTGGGCCATCGACTGGTCCTAAAACTAAATCATCCATGTGAAGAGCCTGTTCAAATAAGGCCACTTCTGGTAATCTGAAGAGAGGAGGAATCTGTGCTGAGAATTGAAAATGAGGCTGTGTCTCAAAGATCCTTTGCGAGAGCAAATGGGCTTGATTAGCAGAATCAAGAAGCCCATAGCGAAGTTCATTCTGGCAAAGCATTGATGAGCTCTCAAGGGGAGGACTACATGAATGCTGATGGGAATATCCAACAAAAGTGGAAGGCTGACGAGAAAACACCTTGACGATCAAGCGATGGAGCTTTCGACCATCAGTATGGGCAGGCAACCATGGTGTGGCGTCACGGAAATCATTGAAGTCATATGCATAGAGTTAGTCGTGGGATAACCATAAAACTTTGGGTACAATGAGCGGACGTGCCAAACTGGACAGCAATCACTAGTCAGTCTATAGAAAGTCATAGCCATAATGGTGCGATGCGGTTTATAAACACGCTCGACGGTACAAAAATCTCAGATTCTACGGCCTTCGCTGGTGGGAATGATTATCAATCTGCACAGAACATATAGGTGGGGCTGTGGCACAATGTGGAGAAGCTCCTGGAAATGATTCTCTGAAGCTAGGTTGTTCCCTCTTATTATTGATGAAGGCAGCTTTCTATTGGTATAAAAATGGCCACCCAATTTTATCGTACCTGGGGACAAGTCGTCAAAAAAGTCATACACATACTGTACTTTTGCCAATTTGATCATAAACCTCTTAATTGTGCTGATTGAATTCTAAATCTTTCACATTTTGTCAATTGGGTCAATCCAGTCAATTTTGCCTAGAAATTTCTGACGTTGACTCTAGTCCTATTATGTGACACAGGCTAATGCTGACATGAACATTTTTAATAATAGGTTGGAGAAGCACTTCCATCTCACCGTCTTCCTCGCCTAAGGCCTGGTGAGCGAAGGAAGAAGAAAAGAAAAACGAATGTAAAACCGAAAAAATCTTAACAAATTCGAAAATCCATAAAATATTATTAAAAATTTTAATGTTAGCGCAAATGCCGGTCCATGCAAAAGTATAATAGGTTTACGAATTTTGGATAACTTTTTCCAAAGAAATGGAAAAAAACAGCTTCTTTTACAATTTTGTGGGACTGAGCCTGAAATCTTGGTGACCGACTTGGCAGGATGGCATTAGGGACCTAACGATTTGATGGAGCAAACTATTGGTCAAACAAAACTCATCCTTCTTCTCCGGTTAGAATTACAGGTTTTACTCTCTGCCGATGCCGTTCATGGCGAGTAAAGAGAGGGATTTTGGCAACGATAGACTCGACCTTAAACTTTTAATCCTTATATGTATTGAAAGCGCGAATATGTTCAGGATAGGGATAGTTTCATTTGATTGTGAGATAAATTTCACTTTCTGACCAAAATTTATGAACGGACAAATACGAAATTTGTTTTGCGAATAAATCAAGATCAAAGGGTTTTCTTTTTTCTTTTTTGCCTAACAACGAAACTTTACCGTGTATGCGTTCTGTATTCACTTGTGCATACAAAGTTGAAAGTTGACTTTTGAGGTTTGGCGTATGCATTTTAAAATACATGATACGGCGAATTGCGGCCGATGCTTTGTAGTAGTGATCAACTAGGATAACTTATTGCTGCCACACGAAAACGAAAAAGGAAAACCAACAATGTCTGATCACATCACATTGATCATCAACTCCCATTTGACTATCGCCACAAAGTCCTATTCGATTGGATTTTGGAATGTGAATAGTGAAAGTTGGACTTTTAATTAATCCTTTTTGGATGAGTGTATTAGAAGTCCTAGGACTTATGGTGAGAATGTATGATTAAATTCTAAGTCGTAATATATATATCATGAGTCATGAAACTTGTCACGTTAAGGTAATTGAGTCCGTCTAGTAAAATATTGATGTGACATTTCCTTTGACTACTTTTTAATACATGTGGTGAGGTGGGGACAATTACGTGCCACATAAAACAAAGCTTGAAAAGTTAGAAAGATAAGATTCAAAGAAAAAGGAGAATGGAGAATGGAAAAATCCTAAAAAAAGAAGTGCAGATCGGGTAAGGGTCAGTTGACCCTTGAGCGGTGGTGGTGCCAATGTCACGACCAAGCGAGGCTTACGACAAGGGCAGCGGGCCTCACCTATGGTTTACAAGGGTCGTGGGCGAGCTAGGAGGCGACTACTCTCGAGTCTCCTATGGCATTATCTCTCTTCTCTTTGGGAGCATGTTTTTCTTTTGGACTTTTCAACCTCCTTTGTTACGTGTAAAAAAAAAACCCTCCTTTGTTGTACTAACAAAAATTAGGAGGCAAACGACATTATTTGGTCATTGTTGCACTTTCATTGATATAATGGATGCGTAGAATAGAGAAAGAAATAAAAGTAAATCATGTCAATATTTTTCATTTGTCAAATTGAGCGGAGTTAATAAATGGACTTAACTCCATTTGTTTCGCGAAAAATTTGGCATTTTCAATAAATATTTTTTGGAAAGCCATTTTCCTAAAAAATGTGGATATTTTTAGGTGTCTAGGCTAAGACTTAAAAAAAACTGGAAAGTAATTTCTATCAATTGGCAAGAGATTGACTTTCCTAGGAAAAATTACCAAAAAATTCAAATTTTTATTATTTTTACTAAAAAACCTCCCCAAATCTGCAAGGCCCGAGCTTGTCGGCCTGGGTGAGCGGCTGTGAAGGGAGAGAAAGAAAAGAAAAGAAGAAAAAAAAGGAAAAGAATAATTTAAAAATAATATAAATAATAAAATTAAATTTTAAATTTTTTACATAAAATTAAGAAATTTAATTTTTTTTAATTAATGAAAAAGAAAAAGATGTAAAGGAGTTGAGGGAGTAAATATGATGACAAATGTTTTCCTCCACTTTTGAAAAGGTCTTTTTATGGGAGGAAAATGTTTTCCTTGACTAGCTTATTTTTTGCGAACCAAACTCCAGAAAATCCAGAAAACATTTTCTTGAAATTTATTTTCCACAAAACAAACCGAGCCTTAATTGTATCAATTTGATAACTTTTGTGACTTAAGTGTAGTTTTTAAAAGTTTTAGAACTCAATTATCCTAAGCAATGAATTTTACATTCAATTGTTTTGGAAAGTGTGAGCAACTCCATGTTTAAGAGAAGATATTAGAAAATGAAAGTCCCTTTGAACCTCACAAATTAATCCTTGCTACATCAGCGTTCTCCCGCAGCATGAAATGCATGTAAAAGTTGACGATTTGATGACATTACCCATTAAATATTGGATTTGTTGCAGTTGCAGAAACACAATAATAAACATAGTAAAGAAATACCAAGTATCCGATTTACGTGGTTTAATCGATCAAGCATACATCCATGAGAAAGCAACACAAGATTTCACTGTACATCAAGCAGCACAATGGAAATTAAAACCACACTTGATTCTTTGAAAAATATCAATATTCTTTTAACCTACAATTACACCTAAATGATCCCACAATTCTAACTCCAGATTATTTCTTATGAAATAATTTTCAATCTAACACATGGATACTCAGAAATTCTTGCACAGATTTTTTACTACCCAACAAAGAAATTGCCAATATAAGTTCCGTCGCTGCACGATTTTCTAGCGGAAACTGATGCATGTCGGTCTTCTTTTTCCCCCTTTTCATTTAGCTTGATTAGGTTATGCTGATGAAGTTTGAAACGGAAGAACTCAAATAAACAATTTAATCAGTTATAATTGACATGTTCCCATTTTCTCTTTAATACCAACTCTCCAATCTTGGTAAGAATGCTACCCGGATGATGAGGCTGTCAATCATTTTTGTTCTCCAATTTTCCTCCTTAGACTTTTCTGTAATTCCTCCATTGACTCGTGCTTAATATTGGTAGATCTGCATGGATTTATGACAGATTCTTGATTATTGGGAATAAAATAGCTATTCAAACGAATAGTTATGACATTGGTGCAATTATTGATCGCAGGGCAACGGTTGACTTTTGTAATGTCAACTCTTTAACTTGAGCATGATCGAGTCGGCGTCACATGTGATGTCATTACATGCGAAAGATCACGATTCTCATGTCAACCATTTGGTTCCCGTCCACCCGATCGAATGAATTCGAATCGTTTCCACAGAAGAAATGAGGAAAAGGGTAGAAGAAAGAACACTGAGAGGATGAGAATAGATGGTACACAAGATGTCATATACACGGATGATCAATTCATGTTTAAATTTGAATTTTACTAAAATAGACGAATAATAAAATATTTTTGGATATCAATTGTGACATCAAGATGACACGCGATATCTCTATGACATATGATAATGCTCCAATGAATGATTCAAACATCCAACAGACGGGGTTACATGGACACCCAATAAATCCTTACATGCCCAAGCAAATTATATTTTCCTAATGAAGTAGAAAAGCACTACTTGTCATATTTATGAAAGGGCCAGCTCGAAAACCCCAAAATGGAAAACTAGACGGGAAAGAACAAGTCCGAATAGAGTTGACATAGATTATTTAATAGAGATTGACACATATACAGGAGAGGGTATATGCCCTAAAGATACTAAAATAATCACATATACAGGAGAAATTATTTTATAGATTAATCACATATATAGATTATTAATAGACATTGACACATATACATGAGAGGGTATACGCCCTAAGATATTCAATTAATCAGATATACAGGAGAGATTATTTTATAGATTAATCACATATATAGATTATTTAATAGAGATTGACACAACTACATGAGAGGGTATATGCCCTAAAGATACTCAATTAATCACATAAATAGGTGACACTTCACTTCAGCTTCCATCATTATCTTCTTCTTCTTCTTCAGTGCTTCGCCTGCCTCTGCCACAGAGGGTTTTACTGCCTGGGGAAGCAGGTGAATCTCTCATTGAATTCGGATTGTGAACAGCATACTTTCTTTCTTATTCTCATATTGATGTCCATTCGAAGATTTTTGAAGATGTTTTGTCATGATTTTGTGCGTAGATTGGCAAATTTTTCATCTTTTCCCCCATTTTTGGCATGCATATAACGCCTCAATATTAATAATTAAATATTTTCTATTTATCTCATATGCTCATCATGTCCCTTAGAAAACTATTTTGGCGAAATTATCGATGCGGCACGTCACTAATCATGTCGCAGTTAGTCCTAGTTTATGTTTTGACCAAAAAGAAAGTCCTAGTTTATGCTCAAAGCAATGTTCTAGGATTATAAATTATGACATTTGATTTTTCCGTAATTGATGCTTAGTTAAACATGCTGCAATAGCCCCTATTAAAGGAAACATCTTATGGAATTTGTAAAGCTATCTTTTCGAATTGGAACTCGCGGATCGAAATAGACTTATGCCAGACAAAACGTGCAAAATTTTTCGAAGTCGTCCTTGGGTTATACATTTTGACAATAACTTCGACTGCAATTTACATATAGACGCATCAATCCATGGCTGGGAATCAACTGGTAGTGCTTAACGCACTCGACGTCGCGAAGACGCAATTGTACCATTTCACCGCCATCGTCATTGCCGGAATGGGATTCTTCACCGACGCGTACGACCTGTTTTGCATCTCCCTTGTCACCAAACTCCTCGGGCGCATATATTATCATGTGGACGGTGACCCGAAACCCGGGTCCTTGCCTCCGAACGTTTCTGCTGCCATCAATGGCGTGGCATTCTGCGGCACTCTGGCGGGCCAGCTCTTCTTCGGCTGGCTCGGCGACAAAATGGGGCGGAAGCGTGTCTACGGCTTAACCCTAATTCTGATGGTGGTTTGCTCCATTGGGTCGGGACTTTCGTTCGGGGATTCGGCTAAGGGCGTCGTCGCAACCCTCTGTTTCTTCAGGTTCTGGCTCGGTTTCGGCATTGGCGGCGACTATCCTCTTTCTGCCACCATCATGTCTGAATATGCAAACAAGAAGACTCGCGGGGCTTTCATCGCGGCAGTTTTCGCCATGCAGGGTTTCGGGATTCTCGGTGGCGGGTTGGTTGCTCTCATTGTGGCAAGTGCCTTTGACCATAAATACAAGGCTCCTACATACGAGGTCGACCCTATCGGCTCCACCGTGCACCAAGCCGACTACGTCTGGCGAATAATCCTGATGTTCGGAGCTCTCCCGGCCGCGCTCACCTACTACTGGCGGATGAAGATGCCAGAAACCGCCCGTTACACCGCACTAGTGGCCAGGAATGCAAAGCAGGCTGCCGCAGACATGTCCAAGGTAGTTTAACTTCTCATTAGGCTTAAGCTTTTACTCTCGATAGCCGCCTAAAATTAGGCTGGCAATTAGCGGGTCATCACAAAAATATTCCACCGTGATTATGGAGTGTTTTCCATTATTATGAGTGTAAACATGTCATTTCAGATACCTTAGTCATTTCAGATAAGTTTCTAATCAAGTCATGTCGAGTTGGTGTCTTTCTATAAATTCATATATATTGGAGTCGTGTTTTCATGTTGTGTTGTGAATTGTCGTTCTGAACAAGAATAGATCTTTGAAATGACGTAGACAACATCAAATGGGTGCTCATTTAATTAGTCAACAGCATGCAGAGTACTGAGAGTAGTTGGCATGTTCAATCACACCAGGTAATTTTGTTTAACATCTGTGACAGGTACTGCAAGTAGATATTGAAGCTGAGCAAGAAAAGGTAGATCGGCTCGCCCGCCAGAAAAAATCCTATGGCTTGTTCTCGAAGGAATTCGTCCGCCGCCATGGCCTTCATCTCGTCGGCACAGCCAGCACTTGGTTCCTACTGGATGTCGCGACCTAAAAATTCAGTTTTAGGTTAATGGATTACCAAGTTAATTAAGTAAAATTAATTAACCTAGTTCGAACTCTCCCAAGCTCTACCAAATCGCAACTTAGGTTCAATGTTTAATCATGCAAAGATTTTTAACATGGAGTCGCCACTAATCATTTCTTGGTAGGTTGATTAGAAACCTAAGTAATCTAGTGGGAGAACTAAATTACTTCTGCGAACCAGAGATTTTAAGTTCGGGACTTGGTTACATTAATTTTTTGAATTAATGCCCTTTCGGTACCAATTTCATGAAAAAATGTTTGATTTGGCAATTTTGATGAATTTTGAATTGAAGTTCAAATGTGTAATTTTTTTGTTTTCTTTTGTTAAATGTGATGCAAATACAATCTAACTATATGACATGTGAAATGTAATGACGTGGCAAGGACTATGCTATATGCATGACGTAGCAGATATGACATGGCAATATATGCATGATGTTTAATATTACATGCTATGCAAAATGAATGACCTTTTTTTTTAGGGTATTTTTATTTTTTATTATTTTTTTAGATTTTGGATGTATTATAAAAGAATGCAAAATCACCCAAAGCAAATAAAGATGTGAAGAGAGAGTAGGTAAAGTAAAACTACCCTAAGGACAGTGAAAATAAAACCCGCAACTTGTCGGGTGAATAATTACAGACCAATTAAATAAAACCCGAGACATGATCGGGAATACAACAAAAATGGACCGGAATGGACATCGGTCAAACACCCGTCACCAAGCCTCATAGGTCGGGAATACAACAAAACGGACCGGAATGGACATCGGTCATCCTCCAGTCTTCAAAGCATCGGGTCGAAAACCAAATGAAAATAATGAACTATCCAATCGAACATGCACAATCACCAATGAGTTAAGACAATTCAAACGCTCAAAGAAAGTTTAACACGTGCTGATTAAACTTCATTGAGACCATTTTTTACATTTTCCAATGCATTAACACAAAAAATACGAATTAAATCATACAGTCCATGAACATGCTTAGGGAGAAAGCAGTAACCATAAAATACAAAAGAAATAATGAAATGTATGCAAAATTTCTGAGATTTTTTATGTGGATGAGAAAATGTGTCGTTGACAACTTTCATGTTTTGCATTCTTACTGAAGAGACACTCATTTTCGTGTAGAAAATGGTCTTTCATGAGAGCTCAGCAGCAAACAAACAAATTTCACAGAACAGACATACTTCAGGATTAAGCTCAAATGGACACTCAAATCTCAAAATTAATGCACCAAACTTTCCAGTCTACTAAACAAGACCCCAATGAACAACTTTCATTTTTTATGAAGTTTCAAAAGAAGACTCTAAACATGAGATAACTACGAATCAATATGACCACGCACAGAAAAACACTCAGACTCAAGGGCACCAACAGAATTGCATGATTTCATTAAATGCATTAAAAATATGAAACGTGCATGAATATTTTTTTATTTTTTATATGTTATGCATCAGGATGTTATGAACAAATTTCATGAAGAGGTATTTATGAAACGAGGTCTAGAATAACCCATGGAAAATCATTTAGCGTGAAAGGTCAGATTAGAAAAATTCCATCTCAGGTTCTGATCACTATATTTCCAGATTCTGCTCTCAATTTCGGGACCTTTTTGACATAGCAAACGACGTCCATTTTCGCTCCATAATATATCAAATCGAAGATCTCAAAGTTGTCTACAAAAGTCCAGAATATAAGTTTCCAAGATCTCGTCATCTAGGCATGAAAAATGCGGTTGCAAGACCACTGGGTATGCTGATCCGAAAATAAAAACTTGTGGACTTGCACCTCAACGTCAACCACCATCAATAAGCAATACAAGTTCAACATATTTATGACATATACATCGGTTGCAGCAGCAAATGATCACTGGTCACCCCAATCTCCTCTCATTTAGGCTCAAATAATCATCCACTCACAATCCTTGCCATACATACGACTACAAGGTTTGAGAAAACTACCTCTCGTGACGTGGTGAGTTGCGTTGATGATGAACCCGGGACGGTGGCGCGACGAAGAGAGAAATATTCCGGCCTCCTCTTCCCTTGCTTTCCGCGGTCGCTCTTCGTTTTTTTTTTCTGTTTTTTTTTTTCAAGATCACTCTTATTTTTTTCTCTCAAAATCTCAATCCTTCCATATTTTTTCTCTCTTCCTCCCCCCTCTTGGGTCACTTCTTCAAAATTTGCTCAAGACCACCAACTTATAGGCCTCCTCCCTTCTTTCTTTCTTCCTTTTTATTTATTTATTTAGTGGAAGACATCTTTTTTTCTTTTTCTAATTTTCCACTAACTTCTCTTTTATTCTTTTATTCTTTCTTTTTCTCTTAATGGAAGACATCTTTTTCTTTTCTAATTTTTCCACTAACTTCTCTTTTCTTCTTTTTCTTTCTTTTCTTTCTTTTTCTCTTAATGGAAAACATCTTTTTTTTGTGGTGGAGGACCATCCATTTTTTATTTAGTGGAAGACATCTTTTTCTTTTTCTAATTTTTCCACTAACTTCTCTTTTCTTCTTTTTTCTTTCTTTTTCTTTCTTTTTCTCTTAATGGAAAACATCTTTTTTTTGTGGTGGAGGACCATCCATTTTTTTATTTAGTGGAAGACATCTTTTCTTTTTCTAATTTCTCCACTAACTTCTCTTTTATTTATTTACAAAATGATCCCTCAATTTTTAGATATTTGCATTCTAGTCCTTGAAATCTTGAGTATTTGCAATTGAGTCCCTGAGATTTTGAGCATTTGCAATTGGGTCCCTGAGATTTTGAGCATTTGCAATTGGGTCCCTGAGATTTTGAGCATTTGCAATTGAGTCCCTGAAGAAATTTTCACAAAATGTTCGGCGCATTTTCCCCATGTCTAGTCCAATCACCTATCAAATTTCAGCTCAAATCCACCGACGTTAGCCTTAATGCAATGCAAAAAAATTAAACATGGAATGCATGAAAAATTATTTTTGGCGAGAATCAATTCTCATTTTTATGCAAAATAAAAAAAAAATCAAAAATCAAAATTTAGGTGTCAACAGCTGCCCCTCTTTGAGTGGAAGCTCGTAGAGGTTTCGCTCAAAGACAAAATTGAAACCTAAATTTTTGCCAATACAAATGATGAATGATAATAATTTTTTTTTTGTGGGAGTTTTAGTCCCATTTTCTATACAAGAGAATGATGTATGATATACAAGACCGAAAATAACATGTGTCAAGACTCCTTTTCCCGTGAAATGGATTAAAGAAATATGCACATGGATCGCATATAGAGATACCCGTTTTTACCAAATACCTCATAATGCTGATGATTCCCTCAAGCTCCAAACTTCTTGTAGATGCATGGAACTTAAGGTACTGGGTGCCTATCCGTTATCAGAGGTTTCCCCCTGATGCAAGAAAGCGCAAGATCTGTAAGGGGATGTGTCCACTGCATCTCTTCGAGTGCAATCACATATGGTTTCTTTCAAGATCATTAGAGCTAGTCTTTGATGATCTGAAAGGGTATCAAAACCATAAGAGCATGTCGATTATGATTTTGACGAGGGATGTGTCCACCAAATCTCTTTAGATGAAATCACATCAAGGAGATAGGTACCGCCAACCCCACAGGGCAGTGACCATATCGGAAGGATATGTCGCAGAAGCGAAGTCATATCAAGGAGGGATATGCTGCCAATCTTACAGGGCAGAATCCTATCAAGAGATGAATGAGATACCGCCAACCCCACAGGGCGGTGACCAGATCAACTCACATAGATGAGGTACCGCCAACCCCACAGGGCGGTGACCAGATTGAAATTGTGCTGCACGAATTGTATCAGTGCAAACACAGGATGTTGGAATTGTAATTTTGAGAAGAGGTCCAGGAAACTTACCTGGATTTTCTGGGTGGTTAAGAGGTAGATTTCTTTCAAGATCATTAGAGCTGGTCTTTGATGATCTGAAAGGGACCGAGATCACTAGAGCTGGTCTTTGATGATCCGGAAGAGTTTCGAGATCGCTAGAGTTGGTCTTGGACGATCCGAAAGGGAGATGTGCCGCCAATCTCATAGGGCGGTAATTACATCGAGAGGGTGTGCTACACGAGCCATGTCAGTGTAAACACAAGATATTCAAAAAATGGGTTCAGAAAACTTACCTGGGTCTTCTGAACGAATGGTCAAGGAGTAGACAGGCTGACTGCATCATACCTGCTTATTCACTTGAAGCAAAGTTATGCGCATAGACAAAATCAATGCTAATGCGACATGTATTTCATAAAAATCACACTTCACTGAAGAAGGTGAATGCTTGAATGACTGTATGTGTCGCAACAGATTTGAGTGCCTTAACAATCATCAGATTTTCATTCTTTTGAAAGGCTCAGGTTGAAAACATACTTACCTGAGAGCTTGGAAGATTGCCAAGTGGACACTTGCCAGCATGGCTTGTTCATTCAATCATCCTTGGATGAATTTCAAGACCTCATGAGGTAACTTGAATATTAGGGATGCATGTGCTCAAACAATGTTTAGATGTAACATGTACAGGCATGCATGCTGAAATTCATTCAGTGGATTTATGCAAAACTATTCTGTCAAGTTCGCATCACCAATTCTGTTCAAGGAGGTAATTACATTGTGAATACCTCGAATGTACTCTGAATGGGGGACTTCAGTCTGAAAGGGCTTTCTCCTACTCTTGAGAAAAG
>JAGVVM010002491.1:0-14938 GCA_019149425.1 Psidium friedrichsthalianum
GTTTGAAGATTCAACATGGTGGCACGATGAATCAAGCCTTTGTGCTGCTTTTGTTGCACTTGATTCACCACGAGGGTGAGGACTCTCTCTATTTGTTGATGGAGATCCTCTATAGCATGATCACACCTTTCTTGTGGGCTTAGTCCCAAGTTAAATCTCTTGAAACCGGACCAACCGTTGCTCTTATTTTTTTTTTTTAGATAGAAACATGAGATGGACAATGGAGGGAATCTCTCAAAACAAACTCAGCAAACTCATCCGAGAGCTCTATTACCAATTGATGCGTGTTGGAATTGAGAGATTTGTAAAAAAAAAAAAAAAAAATCTTTACTAGGATAAGTGTATGGAAAAGTGTTTGCAGGGAAGTGCTTCAATGAAAGTAAAGTTGACGTTCATCACCCACGCTTTAAGGACTAAGCTACCTGTTAAGGATAAACGATTTCAGGATAGGATAAATGCACCACCAAGGCCTAAAAGAATCCACTAGTGGAGGATAAATGACTTCTTGGGTCATCATCTCCAAGGGATAAAGGCACACGCCACCAAGCAAGGATAAAGAACCTAGATAAGAAATTCGCTCTTTTGAGGAAAATCTCACATATTCATCGATATTCAAGTCTTGATTATATTTGAGGATTCGCCTCTTTTATACAGAAACTTAAGTATAGGAAATAACCAAGGTCTAAAGACATGGGAACTTCCTAAATATTGATGACATTGGAACTAGAAAAACACAACAGAAGATTTAAGTACTAGAAAATACGTTAAAATCAAATGGGAAATTGAACTTTTGACTCTTCATCCTTGCAAATCAAGTACCAACAGTCCATTAAGGCTCTTCATGTTGAAAAACTTCATTCCGAGTGTCTTTTGGTATATGTACTCTTGTGCCTTGACCACTCAAGTGTGGATTGGATCCACTAATTCCGGTGGTATCTACCCTAATCTGTTCATTAAAAACACATGCATGCAGCCAAAAAATCTTGTAAACATTATTTAGTTAAATGAATGGGTCAAGTTATGCTGAATTGCGTTAGTCATATACGCATAATGCCACATTGCAATTCTTGCTCCTCACCACAAATCTACATGAGCATTGGCTGCCCTCAACCGGACAGCAGGGAGTGTGAAGGCGACAAGGGGGCCACAGTGCGCAAACCTTCAGGTCTAACTCGATAGTGGAATTCTGAAAACAAAGACTATTAGCATGTTACTAAACAATAGACTGAACAGTAATTCAAAGTAGGATTGGAATTTTTTTATTATTCAATAAATCTCTCATAATGTACACCGTGTGAATTCAGTCTTGAACTTTTTTTTTGGTTAATTGAGTCATAAATCTTTTGTATTTGTGTCAATTTAGTTTTTTGGTAGAAGTGCCAATTTAGTTCATCTGGCCAATTTTGACAGGAAATCGTTGATGTGGCGCAATCGGCGCTAACATGATATTTTTTAATATTTTTTTCTTTTCTTTCTTTTTTTTCTTCTTCCTGCAGCCCGGTCACCGAGTGTTGAGAATAACCCCTAATTAATTTTGAAGTTGACAAAACAATCCATGATCTTTAATATCTGAGTTGATGCAATGAAATGCTATTTTGCATATTGTCCTAACGTACATTCACATGTTAAAGAATAGGTACATGGAATTCAATCTGGCAAGAAAGGCTCAGACAATATTTTGAGGGGCTCAAACGCTATATGGAGCTCAGACGTTGAGTGGGTAGCTCCTAAACTGGGAGCTCGCATATTGCAATGAAACTCAAGCTTGAGAGAGCATTTCATGTGTAACGACAAGATTATCAAGAAATATCAAGATGATTACATCATCACAACGGCTAACAAATCAAGCTGAATCATTCTTGAAGATTCTCAATATTGAAGATCAATCAAGGACATATATTAAGGGAGATGAGGATGACTCATCTAATGAAGAACTCTATCTATGGAAACCCAAGGTCATAATTGTATGGGCGATTTGATCTAATATGGGATTCTTTTCTTTGTCAACCTCAACGGCTATGAGATCCTTTTGTATACAAGCTCATTTAATGGGTAGTTTGGAGAGTGATCATTTAGAGACCTTGTTATGAAAAGTTGGAGGTGAAGGAGTATAAAAGGAGATCTCATGGCTGAAAACCGTACAAGACAAGAGAGCAGGATTCTAAATTCAAGATCAAGAGAGCTTCACATTCTTTAAATTCTTTGATCCAAACACTATAATACTTAAAGGAGAACATTCGAGTGTAAGTGTATTAGATAGGAAATCTATTCATCGAGTTGTAATTTCTGAGCTATTCACTAGTGGAATCCAACCAATTGGCTACCAACATGAAGAAGTAAAAGTAGGCTGAATAAAGCCAAACCACTAGAAACTTTATGTGCAAATTCTTTATCTCTTAATCTCTCTATTTATATATTGTGATAGTAAAATTGTGCACGCCATTACATTTGAGAGTATCTCAGATCTTACTAGCAAGTATCATCTAAATGAAGCTCTGAGCGTATTTGTTTATATTCCGCATTGATTTTTCTTCAAATCATCTATTCATCCCCTCTAGGTGATAACGCCATCACCAACACCAAGGTCTACCGACAGGCTAGATGAAGAAGAAGAAGAAGAAGGGAAAGGAAAAAGGAAAGAAAAAGAAATAAAAAAAAAAAAACAAGAAAAAATAAATAAAAATAATTTATTTATTTATTCAAAAAAACATTAAAATATTATTCAAAGTTGTCCACCATCAGTAATTTTCAACCAAAATTGACAGATAAATTGAATTGGTGCACAAATGCAAAGATTTTTGACTCAATTGGGAAAAAAAATTAAGTCTAAATTGACACAATCGCAATAGATTTATGGCTTTTTGATAGTTTTCCTCTATTTTCAGTCAAATTTGCAAAGTACGAGCGATGTCGATACTTGCGCTTCTGCTAACCAAGATCTCTGATTTCTTTCGCGGGGCGCGACATTTTCTCGGGAACTGATCTCCTAACATTGGAATTTCTGTGACATGGATACATTACTCAAATCAAGCCGTTATTTTCATTGAAGGCCAAGATTGAGAGAAGATTGCAATTCAAAATTTTTCAAATCCTAAAAAATTCCCGCCCAATTTTTTTCCCTTCCTCTCCCTCAACAAATGACGTGGCCCAATCTTAGCCATCCAAATGAAAATGGATGCCTGATTTGAGTAATGTTTACCTAGTACAGAAATCTTAATGTTAGGTGATCCGGATCCTTTTCCCCAGTGTAGTAAAGCCCAGACATGAGGGTAACTTTAACTAGTTTACTTCAAGTGATTCTATCATGAAACACCAAGCCACACGACAATCAAGAATCAAGGAACGGTCACAAGAGACAAGTTTGTTGAATCGTGGGAAATCGAATCTCACGCCGAGTGGCATACTCTTGAGGAATCCGCTCGTCACATAAGATTTGGAAAGTTCGATAGAAGTTAGGAAGATTCTTCCTTGTCACGTCTGTCATTGCGACAACAACCGATGACCCCAGGAACGGATACAATGAGACGACAGACAAACACCACATTAAAAGGCCGCAGTCCTGAACAAAGCATCGATCCGATCCCTGAAGCAAAGAATCGGATAGAGGACCCAAGCAAAGAGGGACAAAACCCCGACACCATGGATTCGATCCGGAGAATTGTCTTGGCCTACGTCGTCGGAATCCTCTGTGCATGCGACATCGCGAGAGGCGCTCCAAACACGGCCGTGGTGTCCTCCTACTGCAACCCGAGAACGTACACGGCGTACAGCCCCTACGATTTCAATTTGAGGCGAGTGCTGAAGTACATAACCGACAAGACCGCCGACTTGGGCTACAGCGCTTCCACCGAATCCGACATCAATGGCGACCCGTGCTACGGCTATGGAGCCTGCAACGGAGTTCTCACGCACCTGGACTGCACCTCGTGTCTCAAGACAGCTATAAGCGATTTGTCGGACGGGTGTCCGATGAGCGTCGGCGCACAGATCCAGCTTCAGGATTGCAGAGTGGAATACGAGAACTATCCTTTCAATGGATAAGTAGAATGAATACCAGTTGAATGTGCTTGAAATTTTCTTTGTTAACCTCAATTGGTATGTTCTGATTGGTTAAAGTGAGTTTTTTTTTCCCCCGATAATGGTAATTAATCAGTTACTCCACGTTATCTCTACGTTACATAACATGTAACGTTGCTCCAATATGCATTAGCTTATGTGTCATTCGATAAAACATCTAACCAGTCGATGTGAGATTCATAGACCCGTCAAACGGATGGATCGGGTCAGAATTGGCCCATCTGGCACTTTTTAACCCATTTCCATGCGATACAATTATGGTGATCCACATCCGATACAACGCATGCCCGATCCGACTCATATCATTAAAACACTTACCTTTGTTTTCCAACTTCTGCCATTCTGTCTTTAGCTACCGTCACCTCTTTTGCGGCGGCGACGATCTGTGCATGGCGTGTCTGCAGACTCATGCCGATCGAATATGCACAGCAAGCATGATTCGATTATTCTAATGTTCATGACAACTAGTTCGATGAAAACTGCACCAAGCCACTAAGCTTCGAGATTACCATGAAAAGACAGAGTCGCAAATGCGGGGGAAGGTGATCATGCGGTCCTGATGCGTCACCAGTAATATCAACAGAACTTTGGGACACCATGCTGCTCTAATTTGAAGATGATGAGATCCTTAAGGGAGTCAAAGCCCTCGACCACTAACCATATCGAAGAATAGTTAATCTTGTAATACAGACATTCCTAATCTTTTATCCACGCGGAATAGGAAAAAATTACAAAAAAAAAAAATCTTAAACCTATTACAATTGTACCAGTTCAGTCCTAAATTTTTTTTTTTGCCGATTCGGTCCTAAAATTTTTGTAATTGTGACAATTCAGTCCATTCAGTGAATTTTGACCAACAGGCACTGACATGGACGCTAACCGACCGATAACCTAATATTTTAATATTTTTTTATTTTCCTTTCTTTTCTTTTTTTTTCTTCTCCTCCCCTCTTCTTCTTCCTCCCTCTCATCTTCTTACTCCAGTTGGTCACTGAGCTCTAGCAATTGCCAAAGGACGGTCGGCAAGATTGAACCTCGCCCAAATATGGCTAGGTCGAGCCTCGCCGCCCCCTGGCAAGGCCCTCTGAAGAAGAGGGAAGGGAAGTAAAAAATAAAAAAAAATAAAGTAATTAAAATATTATGTCTCCAGCTGGCCGGCGTCCACGTCAATGCCGACTTGCTAGAGTCTACTAGATGGACTAAATTTGCATAATTGCAAAAGGTTTATGGCTAATTCGGCCAAAACAAAAAAATTGAACTGAATCAATAGGTTTGAGATCATATGTAAAGAACTTCTTAACATTTATCGTATGATTGGGATAAATTACTATAAAAGTCATACCTATATTACAATTATGCCAATCCAATCATAAACCTTATCTTTTTGCTAATTCTATCCAAGAGCCTAGAGCCAGTGAGGGCCATGATGCCCTCACTTGCGCTCTAGTCCTCACATATGGCCAGCGAGGGAAAAAAAAGCGAAAGTGAAGATTTCATGGGCAATTATCACAATCACAATATATTTAGGATTAAATTAACACAATTATAATAGATTTATGACTTTTTTGATCAATAGTCATACATGTATGCAAACCTATTGACACCAAAAATGACCAACTTTTAATTGTTATCGGCAAGTATCAGATATATCCGATAATAACAGAGTTTGGTCAATAACGAAGAAAGTTACCGAAAACTTAAAGGAATCGGTGACAAACATTAATTTCATATGTTTTTGCATTTCACAATGTGCATAACTTTTGTTGTCGTAATTGGTTGTTGTTTCCTTTCTTAGAAGCCCATGATCGAGTCCACCCCTGGCTGAAAAAGGACATCTGGTGAATCAAAGTTCAATCGTGGGAACCATTAGAAGGAGCCCTTTCGGTAAAAACATCCTAGAAAAATTGTCAAAAAAAATAATCTTAAACTAGTGCAATTATGTCAATTTAGTCTTATAATCATAAACCTTTTGCATTGCACCAATTCAATCAACACTGTCAATTGTGACCGAACTCGCTGACATGAACGTTAGCCACCATAGATGGCGCGATCGGCATTGACGTGGATAATTTTTAATACTATCCTAATATTTTTTAATTAATTAATTTATTTCTTTCTCTTTCTTTTCTCCTTCCCTTCTATCTCTAGCCAGCCGAAAAATTAAAAATAAAAATAAAAATAGTATTATAATCAGAAATTGTTAACATTAGTACGGTCGCGACGCGTAGGATGGCCAAGTTCATGTTAGCGATTGAATTAATATAAAATATAAAAGATTTAAAGTCAATTGACAGAAAAAAAAAATTATGACCGATTGACGCAATTACAGAAGGTTCAAGAGTGTTTTTCGTAATCCTCCCAACTGCCCTCAACATCGAAACGATCTCGGAGTCAAAAAGCGGTACACAATCGGTGCCCCTCAAATTTAATATATGAATATCAAATACTCCCACGCGGTGTGAGACGCCCTAAGTGCATGCCGGGTGCCTAAATTTCCGAAGCGGAAGGTGTGCACTCGTCGCCCCAGATGTCTCTCGGCAATCGGCCGTCGTTTTCCCCATGAAAAGGCCCGCCATGCAGCGCTAATTCCGAGGCGATGCGCCCTAAGCTTGCAATTGCAACCACCTCAGAGGCCCCAGGGCGACGCGGACCCCATCAAGTTCGGCGACGTGTTTGAAGTCTCCGGCGACCTCGCGGGGAAGCCGATCACGCCGCGGGATGTGGCCACCATGTAGGCTGCTGAGAACGTGGTGCTCGGCCGCAACCCCAAAGGGCGGCATCGCGGCTGTCATGCAGTTGGCCGTGGACGTGAACGTGCGGACTGGGGCGGTGAGGGCCCGACCAGGCGAGCAACGTCGCGACGGACCGAGGCGTGACCATCTCGGAGGCCAACATCGGCGGCAGGCGACTTGTTAATGAAGAAGTCGGTGGCCAGGAAAAGGCAGAAGACCCACAAATCCTAAATGACAATACATGAACTCTAGTTCCGGGACAGGCCTTTCGGCTTTTAAGGACGGCCTTGCCGTCGCGTGTTTTTGCTCTTTAATGATAATAGCTTGGGGATTTCTGTCTACATTGCATGAAGGTTGTGGGTGGATACGTCCAAAGAGCCGTGGACGCCGGGACACCCGGAGGAGCTCTCTGTCGCGACGCGATCGCTATCGGCAAAGTGCTGGAGGCGTCCGCTCTATCTGCAGGAGACAGCCATTGGAGCAGAGCGATGCGGCCGCAATACAAACGGCCGAGGTAAGAGCCACCAGCTCCAACGAGACCATGCCGTAGGGTTCGCATCTCCGGCTCAGTCTGCTGCGACACGCAAAGCCAGGACCGCGGCTGATGAAGACAAGACCAATCTCTCTGATGCTTTGATGGTAGTTAACGACGGATTGGGATTTGCCTTCTCAGTCAGTAGTAGAATCTTACTATGGTGTTACAGAAATAACATGATATTTTTAAATTTATTGAGTCACAAAAATTGATGTATGGAAAGATGGTGGAAATGGGGTGTCATTGATGTGGTCGTCTTATCAATTCAACCAAACCTTTTCCTTTCGCCGGTTGCGACGGACATACTGCCCGAAGACAAGGCGGAGATGCGGGAGGACGCCAACAAGGTGATTGTGGCCGAGATGAGGAACAAGATCGAGAGACGACCACTCCCGGCAGCATGGCAGAGTCTATGCAGCAGAGTCTATGGCGGCGGCGGCCATGCTTAGCCATATTAAGTGATCGACCGATGGGCCGAAAAAGAAGATTCTGGTCGCGAGCTTTGTAAATAGAAAGAGCAGGTGGATTTTTGAAGAGTGGGGTAGCCCTATGTTTTAGCACCTAATGCCTAATATATGCCATACGAATACTATTTATACTTCGTGCAGGAATAAACGTGGGGTCCTTTCAGTGTGAAGCAAGAGAAAGTAGGCAAGACCAGGAAACTGTAAGCATAATGAAAACAGAAAGTGATTTGCCATGGCTGACCTTCAGAAACCATAATCCAGTTTCCTAATTGGAAAAGTTTATATTTTGATGAAAAGCCAGTTAAAAAAACAAAAAATATTGCTATTTCCGGGAGATTAAGATATCAACATTTAGAAAATTAAAGGGCTAAAGGACGATCAATCAAGTGAACAAGCGGGTTTACACTTGAAAATTGTTTCTATGTGCCACCAAAAGACAGTCAAAGCTGCGAAAGTGCAGATCACAACTCAAGACACAGGTTAAAGCTGCCCCAAACTGATGTTAATGCGAGAGACTAGAACTGTTCTTGGAGGTTATCACCTGCATCAATCACTCTTACCATCGTTGGAGGTTATCTGTATAATAGGAGACAGAAGCAGCACAGAGGAGAGGACCTGTTCGCAGGTACAGCAAAAAAGGTTGTGCAAAAAGGAAACCGGGGGGATCTGTAACAGGCACTACTCCTCTCAAAATTACTATGTACAGTAAACAAGCTGCATCCAAAACTCAAAAGCATGAGCCGAGTAGCCACTGTGTCCACAACTACAAGCACAGCACTAGCAACCAAGAAAGCTAAACCTCAGCGTCTTACTCTTATCTACAGGAGCGCATGGGATGACATTAACATCTCTCAGTGACTCTAAAAACTCAGCTTTGTGAGAAATCACGAATCTTTTTAACGCTCCGAAATCAAAATCCCCTCATTGTCCTTCAATGGACACGGTCCTTGTGAAGCTCTTGACGAGCACCATTGGGCATCAGAAAGTTCACTACAATACCTAAGCTCCTTCGCGCGAATCACTCCTGCTTTGCTGACTTAGGCAGGAGCAAGGAAGAAATCTAGTTAAATTAGAATGTTACCTATGCTGGTTAGCAAGTTCCCACCATCCCGGCATAACCTCAGGCATCACCATACATGCACACCGTGAGCAGCTGCACCCGGTCACTAAAGTCGGCTAGCAGGAAAGAATTGGAAAGGTAATCAGTATTTATCACAAATCCAAGTACCAAGAGCAGAGTCAAGTTTCTCGGTCGCCGATTTGACTAGTAGATACCATCCACAGGTTGCTTGTTCAAGTCTGACTTGACCTCGCAGGATATGCCATGTCCATTGCTGGTCGGAGAGAGTAAACGGGGCTTCTCAGTGCCACTCTTGGGAGCCTCAAAAGGTTCTTGATTCCGGATATCGACACAATCAGAGTCCACCGTTCCTTGGGATGTAACCACTCCATTAGCTTGACAAGGACTAGGATTGCAGTCAACAGGTGGAACTGCGAAACCACCATTTGCGACATCCTTCGACCCCCCATCAGCTGAACGGCAGACTTCCTCTGAGGGATTGCCATGCGTCACTTCCAGAAGCTGATTACAAGATCTTGTTGATGGTGTGCACCCATCAGAAAGTGTAGAGCTCACTAGGTATGCGCCTTTACTGGATTTGAGTTCATCCAAAAGCATCTTTCCATCTGAATCAGAAAGACATTCAGCAGTGCTCAGCATATCATCCCTTGAATCATGAAATTTCTCACTCTCCGAACAGGTGGACCCATTTGCAGAAGCTGACACCTGCTTTTCAGCATCAGAACTTTCTTCAGAATGCCCTGTGTGAGAAGTGGAGAAGCCACCAGTGGGATTACTTTTGCAATCAACATCAGTGTCTACAATTTGAGCGTACTCTTGCGGGGCAAAGTGATCCACGGAGTCTGCTCTATCAGAGATAGAGCAAGACTCTGCACATGAATGGCCTGAGTCAGCATGCAGTTTGGCATCCACTTTCGAAGTCGCGATATGTGAGATTGGAAGAAGCGAACTGCATATAGCACTATGATTGCAATCAGTCTCTGAAAGACGGGTGAAATTGTCAGATGCAGAAGGCATAGTACTCAGGGGAACAGTCTTCCTGTCTGCAGTATCATGAGGCTCATCTAATTGGGCCAAATCTTTTCTCTCATTCTGATTGAGATCAGTCTGCAAAGGATTAATAAAATTCTCAGATGGAGAGGGCAGCGTGTTTGCAGGAACATTCTTCCCCTCTGCAGAGTAGTAAGGCTCATCTAAACGGGCCAAATCTTCTCTCTCATTCATGAAATGCTCTCTTTCATTCTGATTGAGACCAGCCTCTGAAACATGGGTGTTATTGTCAGATGCAGAAGGGACAGTGCTCAGGTGAACATTATTCCTCTCTGCAGTATCATGAGACTCATCTGATTCGGCCAAACCTTTTCCCTCATCCCAATTGATATCAGTCTCCGTAACACGGGCAAAATTGTCAGATAAAGGCAGTTTGTGGGGATGGACATAATTCCTCTCTTCAGTGTCACAAAGCCCGCTTAATTGGGCCAAATCTTTTTTCTCTTCCAAACAATCTGAGATGTCAACGCTGTCACTTGTTATGTCAGATGTATCATTTGGCGAACTGTCTAAGAACACAGTAGATTTATTAACAGTAGGTGCGCCATTGATATCATGCTCATCAGGGGTTGTTGACGGTGTTCCTTCCATCATATTAATATCAGGAGAAGTAGTTCCTTCCATTGTATTCACATCTGGAGAAGTATCTTCACAAGAAGCATTCAGATCTAGCAAAAGAAAAGCAAGGACACATCAGGACTTGTTCTTGCCTCATATATCACGATCACCACAATTTAATCGAAAACAAAATAGTTAAATTTTATTAAAATAAACCTTAAAATTACCTATAGGAAGAACTACTTTTTCTTCAGCATTATCACGATTCAACAGTTTCTGCAACATATCTACACCTGGGAACACCACCATATTCATTCTTCTCAAGCTTTTCTTAAGTGACACATCCAGTGGCTCAAATCCAAATACAGAGGTCCACGTTTCTTTGAGTTCAGAAATTGCAGGTATGACCAAATTTTGAACCTTTAAAGAGCGCAATACCTGAAATTTTGGCTTGCAGAAGTTAATCATAAAAGATTACTCAAGTATATACAATAAACTAGAACGAAAAGTCATGTAGATTCACAACCACACAAACGTATCTCCTGTGAAAAATTTTACATGGAGAAGAAAAAACAACAATCCAGTTCCACTGAAGCAAACTTATAAACCGTATTGAAGCATACTTAACTAATATTGATTATCAACCAATCATCAATGACCATGTCCAAAACCAATTTCAGTGATCCCACAAAATCTTATAAATTGAATAAAGACAGAGATGACTAAACAGAGGCCAAACAAATAAATTACTCTATGCAGGTACATATTGATAAAGAGGGTTTGGGCATCAAGAATTCCAAATTTACGCAGTTGGCCATATTTTTCATTCTGATTGACATCTAAAGCATTAAAAATATGCGCATTTATGTAGCAAACCGTGCGACTATTTATACATTAGCATAAGAAGCTATCCCTTTCAGCCCCCTCCCCAAGCCCCAACCCATCCAAGTACAGCTATGCATGTGACAGAAATGGTTATCGAGCAACACTGCCGAAAGCAAACTCTTTCTCGGCTACAAGAGGTCATTTTTAACCAATAAGTCTGTAGAGTGTCATATTACAACAGAGGATAATGCTACTGATCATACCAACAGATTCCAGATCACTAAAACTTTGAAAATCCGTAGATGAAAATCGAATGACCAAGTTCACAAGAAAAACAAATAATCATTGCAAGAAATCCACAATTCTAAAACTTTATGCAAAACTTCTCGCAACAACTTGAAAACATGTTTCTAAATTGTATCAACCAAGTCGTATGTATGTGAAGACAAGCAGAAAATGAAATGTAAAAGCTCACAGATTCAATTGCATTTACTAGCCGACGGCACATCCCTTGACGCCGATACACATAACGGGTCCCAATAAATGGCATCTCTGCTAATTGATTCCCATGGATCCTAAATCATATGTAGATAAAAACTGTCAGTAGACAGAGTAAGAAACACAAGCACACATCAGCACGCGAGCCAATAACCTCTCTCTTTCCAGCAAGCTTTACCCGAATAAAGCACTTCAACCAAGCAACTTTCGATCACCACATAAGCACAATAAATCAAAGCCAATCATCATTTATTTCAAAGAGCTCCATTGAAATAAAATCATCAAGCACAAGGCAAAAGACGACTAGCAGAAATCACCAAAATACATATCCAGAGAACGGATGATTTTTCATTAACTTTAAACGTGCTAGAAGGGACAACTACACAATTTTGCAATTGCAAAAACGCGATGTCATTTCATGTTGAGTTGGAAGTAATAAAAAAAAAAAACATGTCAAATAATATTTCAAAAGAGCAAATCCGTCAACTAATCCGTGCATTCCATCCATAGCTCCACCAAATGAAGACTACCCTTTCAGGTCTTATATTATTGGCTAAATTATATATTTTTCCTTATTCCATACACCTGCATTTACTAAAATCCAGTGCTATGTAAAGGTCTCTTTGATTGATCGGGATATTAGAAAAGACCTCATGCAGGATATGATGCCATAGATATCACATCACAATCTAACACTGGTTCCATGCGAATCAGATGCCAGATATGCAAACTTCAGCATCATCCAGAGGTTTGAGTAGTCCCAATCGAAATCTTTTAATACAAAGTGATAAAATCTGCAGGGCATTGACTTCTGTTCAATTCCCACAAAGCATCAAATACACAAAACTATCGTCAATTACCATGACGAAGAACACTCATGATAGCGGAAAAGAGGTAAGTCAGCCAAAACTTACCTGATTGATGCTGCAGCTATCATCTCTTCCCCCTTCTCTAAAATTGCTGTATAGAAGCCACTAAAATCTAGCCGACTGAAATTTGACCTGGGGATGACAATTCTCAGTTTTACTATACATCAAATATATTGACAATAATACTGGGAAGAGATTGCAAACGTCCTCCTGATGAATGTATCAGATACGAAGTGTCCAGCAATTTATATTTGAAAAAGAAAAGCATAAGACTCCAACAGTCTCATCAGAAAGCAAAGCAATCATGTAAGCTGCCTTAGTTCTACAATCAAAGAAAGCATAAGACTCCGACAGTCATGTCAAAGCACAGGAATGCGCCTAAGAGAACTTGTCAGTTTGAAACCCTGCAACCACCACAAAATAGGGAGCAATCTATTTTTTGAGGGACAAGCCTCAGCAAATGCCCACAAAGCCACCATGTTGTCTCTATTCCAAAAATAAAAAGCACAAAGAGTATGTGAGTGGGTAAAAGAAAGTACAAAAGGGTTTGTGAAAGAAAGCAAGAGTACAATCAACACCCACGCTTGCAATTTCGAATCATTGCAGTTTTTCTCAGTTTCTAAATGATAAAACTAATTAAGCCCGAAAAGGCACAAAGAAAGAAGGATGCGACTCATTCATATCACCACTGATTAAATAAAAGGGAAATAAATTTTCCAGGGTCAATGAACACCACTAGTTAGTAGTATAAAATTGAAGGAAGATGACTGTTCACTTTCTAAACAAATGGATATTCGATTCTTCTATGGTATATGGAATTTATGGTTTCTGTGAATGCGTTGCATTCCAATGTGCTCTTCATGTATGGTTACCTAAAGACACGGCCACGCTCATATTTGGCTCTCACATGTTGTGGGAAAGGAGTAAATTCGCGTAATAAATTTCTCATCCATACCGTGGAGTACAGCTACGCACTGACAAGCCAGGCCATGAAAAATAAAAAGCCCTCATGAAAGAAAAGGCATTCATGCTTGTCCTGTTTTCCTTTTTTCCGAAATATATCTTTGAAACCTTGAGGATAAATGAACCACTTTTAAAGGTCTGTAATTCCTCCGTTAAAGTATGACACATTGCTTGTCCACAAGATTTGTCGAGGCACTTTATACATGAGTCTCGCTCCACATAGCATAAAATTTTGGGCCTAACATTCTAACATGCTATCAAAGCCTACCTTCAATTCTTTAATATTTCATTTCACTTGTGGTTCTTGTCTATTTTACACCTTATTCATCAAGTCCACCAGCCATCCTTTGTCTAATTTGCATAGAAGAGGGTATAAAGAAATATCTGACATTACTTGTTTGCCGAGTTTGCTTCGACCGTCATTACATGTAGTTTCCTTCACTCACTAGAGTAACCTTTTCGAAATGACATTCCGGCATCCTCAATCTTCAAAGAGATTCTTAGCCCGCTTGTGGATAGAATTTAAACAATCACTGGAAAACTTAACCTTCAGGACGTAATTGCACATGAGTCAATTCTTAAAAGCACAAAATCCACAACATCCCTGACCTTCTGATAAAAAAATGAAACTAATTACCTGATTATTCAGATAAGCGTGCTAAATTTAGTCAAATACAAATTCAAATAAAGTTTGCCATTCTTACCCACAATTGTAGAGAATGTTATGGATCATATCAATCCCACTTCTGGGGTCGGAAACGGGCAAAAAACACTCGTCCATTACAGACAATGCAACAGCTACCTTGGAATTGCATTCGACCTTTCTTGATATGTCGGTGGAAGAGATGTCTACGTCCATTAAAAACCGGTGCACAAGAGTAAATGAATATCCTTCCTCCAGTTCATGTTTCACACCGAGAACCATCCCAATATCTTCATATAGCTGGCATAGGACCAGCACACAGTTCATTTTAAGACATAGTATAGAGATATAACACTAAAGACAAATAGCTTATGAAAAATGCCATGCAGCAAGAAGTGAATGAGTAACCAAATCCTACATGGACCTCACACACTGTAGAAAACAGACAACTAATAGACAGAAGATATGCAGGAAGCAAAAACGCCGTATTTGTCATTTTTTTCTCAAAAAAACTAGAATTTCTTGAATGATAACAATTAATGAGTATAATAAAACGCAGGGCTCACACGTGAGCACAAATGAATTCTAGTATATCCTTTCCATAACTGTGCCACATTTATTGCAGTTTACTCAAAAAGAA
>JAGVVM010002492.1:0-56012 GCA_019149425.1 Psidium friedrichsthalianum
GAATAAACATAAATATCTATTTGAAAGAAATACAGTTGCTATTCTTAATAAGAACGCCATGTCCAAGGCATAACTTTCAATATCACAATATATGGTCGGCCAACTCCATGTGACCTTTAGTAGGATTATGCATGAATTGACTAACAGAACTAATGACATATCTAATGTTGGGTCTTGTAATAGTCAAATAAATCAACCGATCCACCAATCTTTGTAACATTCCACTGTCTATGAGAGGAGTGGTATTGGTGGCAAACTTATTGCCATAATCCATAGGTGATTCTGCAAGTTTAGCACCTGGTTTCTCAATTTCCTTCAACAAGTCTAACGCATACTTTTTCTGGGAGAGAAATAATCCTTTGTTTGGACTAGAAATTTCAATTCCAAGGATGTAACGTAAACTGCCCAAGTCTTTGATGTCAAATTTTCGTTCAAGTATTTTTTGAGAATTTCAGCTCTTGAAGATTATCACCAACTCATCAATATATACCAAAATGACCACATTTCCTTTAGAGTTTTGAAGCAAATATACACAAGAGCAGTACTCAGATTGCCATACCAAGTTCATGGAGATTGCTTACGACCATAAATTGGTTTATTTATTTTGCACACAAATCCTTGTCCTTCCAAGGAATGTCTTGGGGGAAGGGCCATACACATTTCTTCTTCACGGTCACCTTGTAAGAAAGCATTTTTAACATCCATTTGAACAAGTGACCATCCGTAATTAACTGCCATTAACATGATAACTCCAACTGTGTTCATCTTTACTATAGGAGCAAATGTTTCTTTGTCGTCCATCCCATACATTTGAGTATAACCTTTCACCACAAGTCTTGCTTTATGGCTCTCAATAGACCCATCACTTTTGTATTTGATCTTGTTGATCCACCGACAACCAACAGGTTGTTTGTCAGATTGTGACGGAACAATATCCCATGTGTGATTTATGTCTAGAGCATGTAGTTCTTCATCCACGGCTTTCTTCCGTACAGTTGACCTATGTGTCTGAAGAAAGCTTGTTGGTTCTTTGTCATTATCAATGGCAGTTAAAAAAGCACTTAACTTAGGTGAATCATTTTCGTAACACATTGATGCTTGTGTGGGATAAACAGTGGGTGGATGATATGTTGAGAAGTCACAAAGTCAAGTTAATGGTTGAGAAATTCTAGTTGACCGACGAGCTGGGACTACTTAGGGATAGTGGATGATAAATCTAGATGCACTTGGTTATACTTACTTGCTTCTAAACGTGATGTGCTGTGTATTCCAAGAATTCATGAAAATGATTAGTATGCAATATAGTGCTAGATTAAATCTATCACAGGAGTCAATAGGAGCAGCCCCCAAAACATCTGAATGAATTAATTCAAACAACTCTGAAGACGGACTGGTTCTAAAGGAGAAAGGCTATCAATGTTGTTTAGCATAACGACAAATCTCACAGGATCTAGTATCGAGAGTAAAGGTAGAATCAATAATATTTAGTACACCATCTGAAGGATGCCCCATACACCAATGCCAAAGACGCACTTGGTAATTAAAGCTGCACTTGGTAAATTAAGCATGTATAGCCCTTGCTGGAATCAACCTTCACCAATCTTCTTTCCTGTTAAACTGTCCTGAAAGATAACCTTATCATGGGAAAAGACGACATTGCAATTCAGATTTCTGGTATTTTTGCTGACAGACAGCAAATTAGATGATAAAGCTGTAACATATAAACATTTGATTTGGTAGAAAGAAATTCCAATGTTCCAGTTCCTTCAACAAGAGCCTGCTCTCCATTAGCAACAGTAATAGACGGGTGATTAAATGCGTCACAGAGATTTTTAATCCATTAAGATGCGCAGCACATATGATCATCACTCCAGAATCAATAATTAAATGATTTTTTGAAGATGTAAATAGGGCAAAAGCATCACCAGAGTTATGAGCAATGTTTCCCAAGTCAGACCTCGATGGGGTGATGTTGCTGCTCATCATGAGTTGTTGGAGTTGCAAGGCAATTTGGCCAAGAGAAGCTTGAATACAGAGCCAAAATTAGGAGTACCCCTTTTAGTTGTAAGGACCTTGTCCTTATTTTGCCTCAGATGCGGATGTAATTCCCAACAATGGTCCTAAGTGTGACCATCCTTGTTGCAATGAGTGTAGTGAAGCTTGGAATTTTGACCCCTGCCTTTTCCTTTCACACCATTACATTTATTGCTGCCGTTACTTGAAGTACTTGGTGATTAGGAGTGAAATTAACAATATTAGCCGAACTCTCCACTGTCTCTCCTCCTGGATTCATAATAGGACGTCGAGTTTCTTCACATTGGATAATTGCGCAAACATTAGGGAAAGATGGAAAAGTGGGGCTCATAAGGATTTGTCTTTTGACATCCTCATATTCAGGTCGAATGCTGGCCAATAATTGAAAACCTAATATTGCTCTTCCCTTTCATAGTATATGTTCACAAAATCAGCAAGGGACGATACTGACGAAGTTCATCTCACTTCTTTTATAGAATCACTAGATGCTCAGTAAATGGTTGATTGGAAGCTTTCTTGGTATGAGCAATTTCCTATTGCAACCTGAAAATTCGAGAGGCATTATCTTCATTACCTTACATGTCTTTAAGAGCCTTCTAAAGAGATTCTGCCATTTCGGAATAAGCAAAATTTCGTAAATCTGAGGATCCATGGAGTTGAAAATCCACGACATGATCAAGTTATCAGTAGATTGCCATTCAACATATTTAGGATCAGTGGATTATGGGCTTTGATTGAACCATTAACATGGCCTAACTTGGATCGTCCTCCAAGGGCAATCGTAATTGCTCAAGACCAAGGAAGATAGTTTCTTCCATTAAAAAGAAAGGACATCAATCTATTGCTCATCTTATTTGAGCTAGATCGACCAACATCAATGGAGACCGAAGAACTAGCCATTATAATAAGAATAGACAAGATGATCAAGAGCTTATCTAAATCAGAAGTAGAATGAAGTGGCAAATAGTGACCTTGATAGCACGTGCATCACGCTCGAACTTGCTCTGATATCATGTTTTCTTTGTAACCACACACACTAAAAAGGAGAACAAGATTTAACATGGTTCGGTCAACCGAGAAGAGAACCCTTGAAAGCCTAGATCCACGATGAGAAACCCCCCAAATGAGGATTTTATTATCATTAAGTAAGATAGAGTACATCTCTAGAAATAAACATGAATATTTATCTGAAAAGAAAATACAATTATTAGTTCCTTCTTTATCGATTTGAGCCAAATCTCCTATTAAATGTGGATTCTGCTGATTAGTCGTCGTTATCTTTCCAACGCTTATCCTAGTGGCCTTGACGTCAGCCTGAATCCTCATGACATACGCCACTTATCCCTCGGGCGTATCCTCTTGACACATGGCGATTCACCATCCCCATCAACCCACACGCCCGACCGCCATAACATGCGGCAAGATCCTGTTTTAACTGATAGGATTGAGAGATTATCGTGCACTGCTCTGGTGCAGAGCTAATGTCCAAATGTGTGAACTGCTGCTCCGAAGATTCCGATGACGAGACTAGCAAGGTATGATGGAGAAGTTCCTAGGTCTTGTATTCACATACGTATATTTGTATGATGTCAATGGTTACGTCCGCGTTTTTGTATTTGAGTAGAAGAGACTAAAGAGATCAAATCTACAAAGTAGGGTTGGGAATGAAACTATCATTGTAATTAACGTGCCTCAAAACGACGGAAAAACCAAGAAGAACCATCCCTTTATATAGGTGGGATTCACGACGACAAACTGAGGCGAGAGTACATCACACATGGCCCCATCGGAAAGAGTTGCAGTTTTCATAGTCGGATTTCTGTGCTTCTGCAATGCTGCGAGAGGCGCTAAACCGGAGCCTCACTGGGTTTCCAAGATCTGCAACGGAAAGCTCTTCAAATCGGACGGTTTCGAATTGAACAGAAACGTGCTTCTTTATGATTTAGCCGCGGGACGCAGAATCTAGGTTACAACTATTACACCTCATACGGGAAGGTGATCAAGCCTGCTACGGCCACGCGGCTTGCAATGGGGCGGTATCGCAACAGGCGTGCGGTGATTGCCTAGGCGGTGCGGTGTTTTTGGCGCAAAAGTATTGCTATTGGAGCATCGGAGCTCAGTTTCAGCTGGAAGACTGCAGAATCCGATATGAAAACTACTCATTTCAAGAAAATTAATTTGCTTCGTTGGAATTTGAAGCATCTTCTCCGGATGTAAAACGTGCAGTCATGAACTATTTCTTGTCTCAGTTATTTGATAAATGTCTATTTATAATGCGAAACTTTGGAAATCTCGGAGATTTCCTCAGGTTAAGTCCTTGGTTGATTCGGTTCACAAAAATTGGTACGTGTGCTCTCTTTCCAAGTATCACATCACAATTAGTAATGTTGTTTTGCAGTTGTTAGGATAGTTAAAAAATTTTGAGATGGCGAGACTTTCAAATGAGAACACATCTCAACCAAGCTGTGTACAGAGGAGATCCACCGCTTATCGCTAGGCCACCGCCTGATTGCTGCCGCCTCTAGCCCTCGCCACCGCTCCTCCACCTGCCAAATACGTCGCCATCTTGCCTAGCCAACGGCCATGGAGGAGGCCAGACCACAGATCTAGGGTCATGGAAGAGGGACCTCCGGCAGAATGAATACAATGGTGATTGCGACTTCGGTCGAAGCCAAATGAAATATCTTTGTTCTTTCTTTTCTCAAGATGATAATACTTCGTGCTCAAAGACCTATGACATCCGATAATGAGAGTATAATTTAGAGCCACTAGTTTGAACTTCCATTTCCGGCTATATTTATAATTGAGACTTTTACTTTATTAATGTTTCATGTTCTTCTTATGTATAAATGAATTATAATTGGTGGATTATAACAGCAAGTGATGGCTATTAAATATGATGATTCATTGCAATCATTTAATTAAGAATATAAGTGAAACCTGGGTAGATCATGAAACTGACTCTGGAACTTGTGACGAGATAGGTTCAAGGTTCCAAGATACCTAGGGTAGGTTCCAAGTTCCGAAAAATGAGGAGACTATTTCGACGAATAAATTTTAGGTTCTGATTGGAATTTATGCGGAACTTGAAACCACTCACCCTACTAGTAGTTATCACTAATTAAGATTTTGATCTCGCAAATTCATTCTTAAATACTAATTTATGGTTTAGCTGATAGCATCCAATGTTTCCAAACTTTGGCAGTTCAATCTAAGATTTCTTATTTAAAAAAAAAAAAAAAATATAAGAAATCTTAGATTGAACTGCCAAAGTTTGGAAACATTGGATGCTATCAGCTAAACCATAAATTAGTATTTAAGAATGAATTTGCGAGATCAAAATCTTAATTAGTGATAACTACTAGTAGGGTGAGTGGTTTCAAGTTCCGCATAAATTCCAATCAGAACCTAAAATTTATTCGTCGAAATAGTCTCCTCATTTTTTCGGAACTTGGAACCTACCCTAGGTATCTTGGAACCTTGAACCTATCTCGTCACAAGTTCCAGAGTCAGTTTCATGATCTACCCAGGTTTCACTTATATTCTTAATTAAATGATTGCAATGAATCATCATATTTAATAGCCATCACTTGCTGTTATAATCCACCAATTATAATTCATTTATACATAAGAAGAACATGAAACATTAATAAAGTAAAAGTCTCAATTATAATATAGCCGGAAATGGAAGTTCAAACTAGTGGCTCTAAATTATACTCTCATTATCGGATGTCATAGGTCTTTTGAGCACGAAGTATTATCATCTTGAGAAAAGAAAGAACAAAGATATTTCATTTGGCTTCGACCGAAGTCGCAATCACCATTGTATTCATTCTGCCGGAGGTCCCTCTTCCATGACCCTAGATCTGTGGTCTGGCCTCCTCCATGGCCGTTGGCTAGGCAAGATGGCGACGTATTTGGCAGGTGGAGGAGCGGTGGCGAGGGCTAGAGGCGGCAGCAATCAGGCGGTGGCCTAGCGATAAGCGGTGGATCTCCTCTGTACACAGCTTGGTTGAGATGTGTTCTCATTTGAAAGTCTCGCCATCTCAAAATTTTTAACTATCCTAACAACTGCAAAACAACATTACTAATTGTGATGTGATTACTTGGAAAGAGAGCACACGTACCAATTTTTGTGAACCGAATCAACCAAGGACTTAACCTGAGGAAATCTCCGAGATTTCCAAAGTTTCGCATTATAAATAGACATTTATCAAATAACTGAGACAAGAAATAGTTCATGACTGCACGTTTTACATCCGGAGAAGATGCTTCAAATTCCAACGAAGCAAATTAATTTTCTTGAAATGAGTAGTTTTCATATCGGATTCTGCAGTCTTCCAGCTGAAACTGAGCTCCGATGCTCCAATAGCAATACTTTTGCGCCAAAACACCGCACCGCCTAGGCAATCACCGCACGCCTGTTGCGATACCGCCCCATTGCAAGCCGCGTGGCCGTAGCAGGCTTGATCACCTTCCCCGTATGAGGTGTAATAGTTGTAACCTAGATTCTGCGTCCCCGCGGCTAAATCATAAAGAAGCACGTTTCTGTTCAATTCGAAACCGTCCGATTTGAAGAGCTTTCCGTTGCAGATCTTGGAAACCCAGTGAGGCTCCGGTTTAGCGCCTCTCGCAGCATTGCAGAAGCACAGAAATCCGACTATGAAAACTGCAACTCTTTCCGATGGGGCCATGTGTGATGTACTCTCGCCTCAGTTTGTCGTCGTGAATCCCACCTATATAAAGGGATGGTTCTTCTTGGTTTTTCCGTCGTTTTGAGGCACGTTAATTACAATGATAGTTTCATTCCCAACCCTACTTTGTAGATTTGATCTCTTTAGTCTCTTTCTACTCAAATACAAAAACGCGGACGTAACCATTGACATCATACAAATATACGTATGTGAATACAAGACCTAGGAACTTCTCCATCATACCTTGCTAGTCTCGTCATCGGAATCTTCGGAGCAGCAGTTCACACATTTGGACATTAGCTCTGCACCAGAGCAGTGCACGATAATCTCTCAATCCTATCAGTTAAAACAGGATCTTGCCGCATGTTATGGCGGTCGGGCGTGTGGGTTGATGGGGATGGTGAATCGCCATGTGTCAAGAGGATACGCCCGAGGGATAAGTGGCGTATGTCATGAGGATTCAGGCTGACGTCAAGGCCACTAGGATAAGCGTTGGAAAGATAACGACGACTAATCAGCAGAATCCACATTTAATAGGAGATTTGGCTCAAATCGATAAAGAAGGAACTAATAATTGTATTTTCTTTTCAGATAAATATTCATGTTTATTTCTAGAGATGTACTCTATCTTACTTAATGATAATAAAATCCTCATTTGGGGGTTTCTCATCGTGGATCTAGGCTTTCAAGGGTTCTCTTCTCGGTTGACCGAACCATGTTAAATCTTGTTCTCCTTTTTAGTGTGTGTGGTTACAAAGAAAACATGATATCAGAGCAAGTTCGAGCGTGATGCACGTGCTATCAAGGTCACTATTTGCCACTTCATTCTACTTCTGATTTAGATAAGCTCTTGATCATCTTGTCTATTCTTATTATAATGGCTAGTTCTTCGGTCTCCATTGATGTTGGTCGATCTAGCTCAAATAAGATGAGCAATAGATTGATGTCCTTTCTTTTTAATGGAAGAAACTATCTTCCTTGGTCTTGAGCAATTACGATTGCCCTTGGAGGACGATCCAAGTTAGGCCATGTTAATGGTTCAATCAAAGCCCATAATCCACTGATCCTAAATATGTTGAATGGCAATCTACTGATAACTTGATCATGTCGTGGATTTTCAACTCCATGGATCCTCAGATTTACGAAATTTTTGCTTATTCCGAATGGCAGAATCTCTTTAGAAGGCTCTTAAAGACATGTAAGGTAATGAAGATAATGCCTCTCGAATTTTCAGGTTGCAATAGGAAATTGCTCATACCAAGAAAGCTTCCAATCAACCATTTACTGAGCATCTAGTGATTCTATAAAAGAAGTGAGATGAACTTCGTCAGTATCGTCCCTTGCTGATTTTGTGAACATATACTATGAAAGGGAAGAGCAATATTAGGTTTTTCAATTATTGGCCAGCATTCGACCTGAATATGAGGATGTCAAAAGACAAATCCTTATGAGCCCCACTTTTCCATCTTTCCCTAATGTTTGCGCAATTATCCAATGTGAAGAAACTCGACGTCCTATTATGAATCCAGGAGGAGAGACAGTGGAGAGTTCGGCTAATATTGTTAATTTCACTCCTAATCACCAAGTACTTCAAGTAACGGCAGCAATAAATGTAATGGTGTGAAAGGAAAAGGCAGGGGTCAAAATTCCAAGCTTCACTACACTCATTGCAACAAGGATGGTCACACTTAGGACCATTGTTGGGAATTACATCCGCATCTGAGGCAAAATAAGGACAAGGTCCTTACAACTAAAAGGGTACTCCTAATTTTGGCTCTGTATTCAAGCTTCTCTTGGCCAAATTGCCTTGCAACTCCAACAACTCATGATGAGCAGCAACATCACCCCATCGAGGTCTGACTTGGGAAACATTGCTCATAACTCTGGTGATGCTTTTGCCCTATTTACATCTTCAAAAATCATTTAATTATTGATTCTGGAGTGACTGATCATATGTGCTGCGCATCTTAATGGATTAAAAATCTCTGTGACGCATTTAATCACCCGTCTATTACTGTTGCTAATGGAGAGCAGGCTCTTGTTGAAGGAACTGGAACATTGGAATTTCTTTCTACCAAATCAAATGTTTTATATGTTACAGCTTTATCATCTAATTTGCTGTCTGTCAGCAAAAATACCAGAAATCTGAATTGCAATGTCGTCTTTTCCCATGATAAGGTTATCTTTCAGGACAGTTTAACAGGAAAGAAGATTGGTGAAGGTTGATTCCAGCAAGGGCTATACATGCTTAATTTACCAAGTGCAGCTTTAATTACCAAGTGCGTCTTTGGCATTGGTGTATGGGGCATCCTTCAGATGGTGTACTAAATATTATTGATTCTACCTTTACTCTCGATACTAGATCCTGTGAGATTTGTCGTTATGCTAAACAACATTGATAGCCTTTCTCCTTTAGAACCAGTCCGTCTTCAGAGTTGTTTGAATTAATTCATTCAGATGTTTTGGGGGCTGCTCCTATTGACTCCTGTGATAGATTTAATCTAGCACTATATTGCATACTAATCATTTTCATGAATTCTTGGAATACACAGCACATCACGTTTAGAAGCAAGTAAGTATAACCAAGTGCATCTAGATTTATCATCCACTATCCCTAAGTAGTCCCAGCTCGTCGGTCAACTAGAATTTCTCAACCATTAACTTGACTTTGTGACTTCTCAACATATCATCCACCCACTGTTTATCCCACACAAGCATCAATGTGTTACGAAAATGATTCACCTAAGTTAAGTGCTTTTTTTAACTGCCATTGATAATGACAAAGAACCAACAAGCTTTCTTCAGACACATAGGTCAACTGTACGGAAGAAAGCCGTGGATGAAGAACTACATGCTCTAGACATAAATCACACATGGGATATTGTTCCGTCACAATCTGACAAACAACCTGTTGGTTGTCGGTGGATCAACAAGATCAAATACAAAAGTGATGGGTCTATTGAGAGCCATAAAGCAAGACTTGTGGTGAAAGGTTATACTCAAATGTATGGGATGGACGACAAAGAAACATTTGCTCCTATAGTAAAGATGAACACAGTTGGAGTTATCATGTTAATGGCAGTTAATTACGGATGGTCACTTGTTCAAATGGATGTTAAAAATGCTTTCTTACAAGGTGACCGTGAAGAAGAAATGTGTATGGCCCTTCCCCCAAGACATTCCTTGGAAGGACAAGGATTTGTGTGCAAAATAAATAAACCAATTTATGGTCGTAAGCAATCTCCATGAACTTGGTATGGCAATCTGAGTACTGCTCTTGTGTATATTTGCTTCAAAACTCTAAAGGAAATGTGGTCATTTTGGTATATATTGATGAGTTGGTGATAATCTTCAAGAGCTGAAATTCTCAAAAAATACTTGAACGAAAATTTGACATCAAAGACTTGGGCAGTTTACGTTACATCCTTGGAATTGAAATTTCTAGTCCAAACAAAGGATTATTTCTCTCCCAGAAAAAGTATGCGTTAGACTTGTTGAAGGAAATTGAGAAACCAGGTGCTAAACTTGCAGAATCACCTATGGATTATGGCAATAAGTTTGCCACCAATACCACTCCTCTCATAGACAGTGGAATGTTACAAAGATTGGTGGATCGGTTGATTTATTTGACTATTACAAGACCCAACATTAGATATGTCATTAGTTCTGTTAGTCAATTCATGCATAATCCTACTAAAGGTCACATGGAGTTGGCCGACCATATATTGTGATATTGAAAGTTATGCCTTGGACATGGCGTTCTTATTAAGAATAGCAACTGTATTTTTCTTTCAAATAGATATTTATGTTTATTCCTAGAGATGTCCTCTATCTTATTTAAAGATAATGAAATCTCCCCATGGGGATGCGATGATTAGGGGGTTTCTCATCATGGACGTAGACTTCCATGTATTCTCTCCTTGGTCGATTGAACCACGTGAAAATCTTGTTCTCCTTTTTCATGCATGTGATTACACAATAAGTTTAGAGGGTAGACAAGGCACAACCTTCCCTAACGAGCTTACTTCGAATCTACCACCAGCACAATTTTTTTTTTTTTTTGGGTTTGGTTCTATCTATCTTATTGTATTTTACAAACCACACTGTGTGCACTATGCGCAAGTTACGAAACCCTGCTATCTCCTTCATGCGTCCCCACCCCAACCCCCTTGAGAAGGTGGGGAATTGAACTCTCCACCTCCCCTTTCTCACTGGCCACTGTTGCAATTCCCAGTGGTTCACCAGCACAAGGTTAAACTAGTAGAAACCTAGAACTAATAGACACATTAGTGCATTGCCGACACTTCGTAAAGAAAACAAATTTGTTCAAGGGTGTCAGTTAGAGAAATAAGAGAATAAGACACACGGTCAAAATGGATTTACGCAAATAAGAAATGAAGGATGCGATCAATTAGAGAAATTGATGTCGAATTACTTCTATTTCCTACATTTTTCTTTATCAGGGAAAGGTCATGAATCAATTTTATCATGTCCATTTAGGGTGATACTAGAGTGAAAAGTTATTTAATTATCATAAAACTTCTCACATCTTATTTAATTCGACGATGGAAGCACATAAAATGAGTAACAATTTATAAAGCAAAAATGAAACTTAATGTGCATGTACTGTTTACACCATCTTGGATCATACGACATTGCCCACGATAGATGAATTGGAGTTTGGGTAAATTCCGATAACAAATTTAATCCGATTCCTAACACTGTTTGCATTATCTCGGATAAAACAACAATTCCTGTGATAGAGGATGTAAATATTAATTCGGGCTATGTCTATCCAGCAAGGAGGAGATTATCGCTTCACCATTCGAGAAACCAAGCCAAAAGACCAAATGACCATCCTTAGAGAGTCGGGAAAATTACCTAATTAGTCCTAAATCTTTTTTAAAGATGCTATTTCACTCCTAAGTTTTTCAATTTAATCAATGTAGCTCTCATTCTTTGCACTAAATTTCATTACAGTACTTCCCTACTATTGATGCCAGAGATCGCTGATATGGCAATCCACGTAGAGTTGTCTAACATCAGTGTACCACGTAGGACAGTCGGCAATGACTGTGTACCATGTCAACATTCGGGCGGAAGGACTACATTAAAATTTCGCACAAACTTTAGACCTATATCGATAAAGTTGAAAAGTTTAGAAATGAATTGGCGTCCATATAATAGGTTAAGAACTGATTTGGTATTTATCCCCAGAAGAATGGTATTGCGCTTCAGAATGGAAAGAGAGGAATTGCCACTTTCGCTTACTGGTTTCGATTGCCCCAGCCGACCTTACACTGGAGGACGTGTTGGCTTGCCTTGTTTTGGTAGGAAAAGAAAAAAAAAAAAAACAGGAAACCTCTTTGTCTTCGAGTGAATCAACTCCAGAAATAGTTGAAAACGGCTTCGAAGGATTCCTAGATAAACACGAGTTTCAAGCAAAGCATGGAGTACTTTGGGAGTAAAGATAAAGGGTATTAAACTCACATAAGAAATATGCGGAATAGATAAATGTGAAATTTCTGTATATCTTTTGTGTATTGCAGTGGAGAGTTCATGAGCCTTTAATAAGATGACTATTTAAGGTAATAAAATATATAAATTTTAATCGGTCAGGGTTATAAACAATAATAATAAAAAAAGATGCAAGTGCAATTCTGAGAGATATGGAGATAAAGAACTATCATAATTATCTCAAACCTAGGGATATATCCTACTTATCTCTAACATCATCTGCGGACACGGTCATGGTTGCAGGGATAATTTGTCATTTTTGCCCACTGATTTTTTTTTTTAGTAAAGAAAATAAAACTTGAAATTTTGGCGCCTAAATGATACAGCGAATCAAACGAGGTTATTAAGATAGCTCAGCAAAACGTTTTTGCCCTTGCACCACTTTCTATGGGGTCGCTCTGCCGACGGATGGATTTGTATCATGAGGTTTCCATATTCTCCATGGATCATGGCCGTGGATCGTCCATCAGTGGCCGTGGATCGTCCATCAGTGACCGTGGATTGATGGTGAATCGTGTATCGTGGTCTGGATGCGAGTCTAGGCATGGGTTTCGCAGAGGATAAATACAACACAAGTATCATAACTTTGTATGATGCTCACTTGAGGGTCATAACTTTTTTTTGACCACTTAAGTGACGTAAGTTTGAAAAAAAACATTCATTTAAGTAGCATAACTTTCAATAGATCACTTAAGTGTCAATTTTTTTTAAGACGCTCACTCAAGTGTCGTAAATTCGACTTGGCATAGCACTTGCGGTGAATGTTTTTAAAAAAGTTATGGCACTAAAGTGATCGATTGAAAAGTTATATGGAGCTTATGTGATCGAAAAAAAAAAGTTATGGTACTTAAGTAAGTACTGTCCATAAGTTATGGCACTTAGGTGATTGAAAAAAAAAAAGTTATGATATTCAAGTAAGTTTCGTACGAAAATTATGATACTTGTGTCATCCTTATCCTGATTTTGGTAGAGTTACGAGGAGAGTTGCGTTGGTTCATCGGCAAAGGAGGATGAATGTCGTTTCCATCCACACGCAAAGTGGATGCGCCAAGGTTTCTACCCGCTTCGACGATGCCGATGGAGAATTTTTGGCATTGTCTTACGTTGGATCGCTTCCGGTGACGGCTGAGACTTCGACTCTTAGTACAAGCAATCAACATTTGTCGATACAAGCTCACTTGCCGCGTTAGTAGTAATAGGGGTGCCGGAACTGAGCTGAAAACTGAACTGAAACTTGAACCGAGCTGAATCGAACCGAAATTTCATGCATTTTCAGTTTAGTTTGATTTCGGTTCGGTTAATTGTAATACGTGAGTTTTGACCAAGTCAAAAAAATTAGTAGTGGGACCCAAAAAAAAAAAAAAAAAAAAGAAGAAAAAGTCAACAAAAGCAGAAGATAAAACTGAGCTTCGGGAGACTTCCTTCGGCAGAAGGAGAAAAAAAGAAAGAAGAGAAGGAGAGGAAGAGAGGAAAGGGAAAAAGGGAAAGAAGAAAGGGAAAGAGAGAGAGAGGAGCACGTGCGCGCACTAACCGCCACGGACGCCTCATCAAACTCGTCTCGCTACGTGTCGCAAGCCTAGGTAAGTGTTCGTCCCTTTTATTCGACTGATTCGAACGTTTTCCGTTATTAGGGTTCACGTTCGAATTTAGAGAAAAACTAAGCTGAGAAGTCAGATTTTTGAGTCGTTGAGCTGGGATTCTTTGAGGAAATGATGATTTAGGGTGTTGTGGAGCCGTGGGACTTTACAGAACTCAATTTGGACTTATGGTTTGCCCGAAACAAGATTTTCCATTTCTGGTGCTACAGTACACCGTGAACAGTAAAATTCGAGACCCAATATCTTCATTTTTTTGTCGTTATTTGAGGTCGACCATAATAGGACTTTTGTAGTGTGTCGAATGAGCTTCGTTTGGACTATAAGATTGTATTAATCGGAGTTCGTTTGGATAAAACGTAAAAGGTTTTTCTGCAAATAGTGCTGGAAAATTCACGTTTTTGGGGTTGCGATGTCTTAAGGCCTGATTTTGATGTCGCCTAGCTGCGAATATTGTATGAAACGAACTTAAGGATGTTACGGAGCTAATGCTTTTGACGGTTCGTGAATCGGAGTTACGGTTTATCCGAACGAAATTTTTGAAATTTAGCGCGCAGGTTGTCCGATGCGCGAATAGTGGGTTTTTAGCCCGTAGACGTCGAGTTATAAACGTTTATTTATCGTTTAGTCAAGTTTTCCGTTAGCGGAGTATTTTTACAGTCTTTAATGTCGTTTTCTATTAATTTATTAGGATTTCAGGCTTTGCAGTGCGAGATATACGTTGGATTTTGGCATTTTAAGGTGAGTTGTGCATTCTCTTCTAAGGATTTATAAAAAAATCATACTCTAAAGATGGATATGCGTATTATGGTTTCATTCTCTTGAAAAGGCAAAGAAATGTGATGTTTCAATGCATTATTCTTGCATAAAACAGGATCGAGCTATTACTACTCTTTGATGTTTGACATGGTTTGTTAAACGATGGTTTATATTGAGACTGAAATGCTGTTTTGAGAAATATGTTTTGAGGAAAACCATGGATTCGACTTGTGAATATGAACTGTGGTGATTCTCTGGATTTGGTTTGTGGAACTGAATTGTTATGGTTTTCTGGCTTTGGTATTGTGATTGATGCTCATGTCCCTATGATTAGAACCCACTGAGGTGGGGGTAGTATGCATACTGTAGAGACGTCATTAAGCCGAACCACCGGCTAAAATAGGTGGTAGACCTAACCAAGAGGGGTAAACTTGGTCGCCTTGTCACGGCGTTAAATGTGACCATAGTTGGGGATGAGTACGAGATTATTCGATGGATAGACCATCGAAAGTTTATTTAATGAGATTAATCAATGGATTAAACCATTGATACTTTATTGTTATTCTGAATTGATATTTGATTTACTTGATAAATGCATAGTAGTTTCTCGATCCGCTTAGAAGAGATTGTACTTCTCACTGAGCTGTGGTTGCTCACTCTTTTATTTCAAATGTCTTTCAGGTACATCGACAGGTCGCAAATAGGGTCGAGCGAGCGTTAGCCGCGGGGCTTTTTGGGATAGTTGGGTGCATGTTTTTTTGAAAAGTTGTATATAGTTGGTGAGTTTTCAAGCTAGATATGAAAAAAAATATGCGTGTATATCTTTTGTCTGATAGATGAGCTCTGAATACTATGAATATGGGACCTTCTTATCAAATATATATGGAGATATATATGTTTGAATATCAGGTGGTTACTTGAACTCTATTTGAGGCTACGTCCTTTGTTTGGGAAAGGGCGGCCGTGTCATGCCCGTTTTCTCCCAGGATCAGGGTGTGACATTAATAGTCAAAGATTTTGGATAGTTTAACAGATCAGTTCTGTTCATCTACATGCTTTATTCTCTCTCGTCTTCTTCTCCCTCCCCCTTTTCATCTTCGTGCTCTCTCTTATCAGAGCAGTGGACGGCTTCTCGTCCACAAATATGAGCGCCGACCTCCGCGTCTCCCCTCGGTCGTCGTGTGTGAACGAGCCGTCATCTACACGATCGTTTTCTGCTTTGGTCGCGTCTCGTGACAGAGCAAAACTCCACACTTTCAATCCATGGATACTCTATTGAGTGGTGGAAGAAGATACCAGCTTTAGCCATGGATAAGTTCCGACCAAATCCAGTCCCTTGGCGGCAGATCGGGAAGTGAGGCACCAGGCGTAGGAGACGGCCAAGCTGGAGATCCAGGGCAGTGGCAAAACGGAGTGCGGAGGTTGGGCTCGTGGCTGACGAAGGAAAGGCTTGCTTTCATCTTAACCATCATTAACATTCTTCATTGGAGAAATCGAACCAACATATACAGCAGTAGTAGAGCTCTCAAACAAAAGAAAAGAAAGAAAAAAAAAAGGAAAAAAATAAAAATAAAAATCAGCAAATCGAACTGAAAATTGAACCGAACAGTGTTGGGTTCGGTTCAGGACGAGTTTTTATTCAGTTCAAGCATATCCCTGTCGACTCAATTTGGTTCGGTTTTTCAAAAGCTGAATTGAACTGAACCATTTTTTTTTTTTAGTCAGAGAACTGAACCATTAACACCCTTAAGCAGTAAGGCAGTCTGGCAGGTGCTCGACGAGAGATTCTTTTGCCAAGAAGCTACGACATTTGCTAAGGCGATTTTCACCATCCAACATCGTCATCGCCATCATCTCGCCAACTATGACAAAACAGTGAAGGCGAAATCAAGAGAAATCGCTCTTTCGCACTTTGTGAAATCTGGGAGTATATATGTGTGTATATACACTGAGACCAGATATAATTCATCACTTTATTCTGCAAAACGGATTGCAACGGTTTACATTCGCTGAAGATGCTCCCAAATCCAAGGAGCAAATTAGTTTTCTTGAAACGCGTAGTTTTCATACCTGATTCTGCAATTTTGGAGTGAAACTGAGCCCCAACGCTCAGTAACAATACTTTGTACCAAATACGTCGCATCCCCTAGGCAGCTAGAGCATGCTGGTGCGACACCTTCCCATTACAAGCCGCATGGCCGTAGCAAGTTTGATCGCCTTCCCCTTGCGAGGTATAATAGTTGTAACCTAGATCTTGTGTTTGCTCACTTAAATAAGCAAGAATCACATCCTGTTCTGTTCGAAGCGGCTGTATATTTAAACCGGGCTCCGTTGCAGATCTTGTAAACGTAGGGCGGATCCGGTTTGCCGCCTCTCGCCGCAGTAGAAAAGGAATAAGAATCCAATCCAATGCGAAAATTGCGACCCTTTCCAATGTGGCCATGTGAATCCTCCTGCTTCCAATTGTTGTTGTGAATCCCACCTACGAATCCCGCCTATAAGGGGGATGTTTCTCTTGGTTCTTCGTTGTGCTGTGGCCCATTTAGGTTAGAATACTATTTTCCTTCCAACCTTACTTTGGAGATTTTATTTTATTTTATTTATTTTGTATTTTAGTCTGTTTCGTCTCTAGTCTAATGACATTGCTTAAATTAGTGAGTTATCCTACTTGAACTGTCTAAGCATTCGATATTCCTAAGCGACTCTTGTTTGAAATGATAATATCATGTAAACTTATAGGTAATGTAGTATTGCATATATGTTTTAATGAATGTGCTGTAGATTGTGTATGTAAGTCGAAAAAACATATATTTAAATACTACCAGAGACTTATCCACGTTACCTGCTAGTCTCGCATCGAATCTTCGGAGTAACACTTCCGACAGTGGGATACTAGCTCCGCACCAGAACAGTACAAGATAATTTCTAGGGGCAGCTCGAGTCCTTGATTGCGTTCTTCCAATTTATGCTTCGATTCACGCCACCACCAATGAATCCGATTCAAAGCGACACATTTTCTTTCCTTTTTTTTTTTATCGAGAGTTGAAACAAGACGAGCTTTAAGTCAATATGAAAGGAGTCGAACCGACGAAATCAAAACGACCACACAACTCTGTGCATATCGCTTCCATGGTTTTGATCCTCTGTTGCTCTCCTCAGCGAGCGCTGCAGATAATGTTTTGGTGTACGCATAAGCAACGGAGATCAGTTCGACGTTCGTGACAAATTTGGGCTGAATCGGACGTGGCTTTGGATGATTTGACGGTTGGAACGCCCAACAATGGTTATGACTACATAGCAACTGGTGATGAGTTGCCAGAGCCATGCTATGCCCATGGCGCTTGCCGTGGAGATATCACGCGAATGCATAGGTAACAGCATCTCAAGGAGGCTGATGAATGTGGCGACTCGATCGGGGCTCAAGAAAGCTAAGTCCTAAGCTATGAAACCACCCGAGCATTCGTCAAAAGTTTTAAGTTTATCTGCAGGCCTACTATGTCGTAGTCGAGTAAAGTGAGTACTTATGTTTTTCTCCAACATTGGGTGAATAAGGAGTGTTGGACCAAGGATGATGTGCATTTTCAAGATGAATATAGTAGCTAACGAGCATTTCAAGATCTCTCACGCCGTCAAATGAGGACTTTTCTTTCAGCTAATAATCACCTTCTCTCTAGCTTTGTCTCCTGTTTCATTGTCGTCCATGGGAATTACACCACTTACCAAGATCCGCGTCGACTCTATCGAGAGTAGTATCAGACTGAAGGATTTAAATGAACCTTGCACAATCGAGATGCTCAATCTTTTGTATATTCACATTACCGAACAAATCTGTGCTAAAAGCTTAAGTGTTTTAGATAGTTTGAAGCTTTTGAAGCCCTTACTGTATAACTTTAATTTTGATTTTCCTCCATCGTAATAAGGATGCATGCTCCACTTAATTAACGTTGGTCAAGCTAGCTGGTGGATCGTAAGAAAACTTTAAACAACTTATTACGACAGAAGGGTGTTTTTAGGGTTTGACGTGTTGTGTTCTTCAAAGGATGAACAAGTTCACAATATCTTACGGGTGCGTCACGCAATGTTTCTTGGACATAGGTGTCGCACTCTAATCTTCAAGAAAAAGGACATGACACGGCTGTTCTTTTTAAATCAAGAACGCAGCCTCAAACAAAATTCGAGCAAAAACTTGATACACACACACACAACTCCTATATATTTGATAAAAATGTCATAAAAGTCAGAGCCCATCTATCAAAACAAAAGAGATACACACATAACTTTTCACATCTTGCTCAGAACTCACCAACTATATACAATTATCCAAAAAATGCATATACCCTCACCATCCCAAAAATCCTACAGCTAACGTTCGTTCGTTCCTATTTGTGGCTTGCCGATGAACTTGAAAGACATTTGAAATAAAGGGGTGAGTAACCAAGCTCAGTGAGAAGTACAATCTCTTCTAAACGGATTGAGAAATTACTATGCATATATCAAAGTCAAATATCATTCATAATAATAACAAACTATTAATGGTCTAATCCATTGATTAATCTCATTAAACAAACTTTCGATGTTCTATCCATCGAATAATCTTGTACTCATTCTCAACTATGGCCACATTTAATGCCATGACAAGGTGGCCAAGTTTACCCATTTTGGTTAGGTCTACCACCTTTTTTAGCCAGCGGTTTGTCTCAATGACGTCTTTACGGTATGGATATTACCCCTACCTCAGTGGATTCTAATTATAGGGACATGAGTATGAATCACAATACCAAATCTAGAAAATCACACAACAATTCAGTTTCGCAAGCGGAATTCATAACCTCCTCAAAACAGCATTTCAATCTCAACATAAACCATCATCTATAAGCTATGTCAAATAATCAAATGGGTAGTAATAGCTCAATCCTATTTACGCAAGAACAATGATCTAAATATCACATTTCTTTATCTTTTCAAAAAAATCAAACCATAATACACATATGCATCTTTAGGAATGAGTTTTATAAATCTTAGAAGAGAAAGTACAACTCACCTTAAAAAGCCAGAATCCAACCTATAACTTGAATCATAAAACTTGAAATCCTAATAAATTAATAAAAAAAATAACATTAAAAACTATAGAAACATTACGCTAACAAAAGACTTGACTAAATGACATATAAACGCCAATAACTCGACACCTATAGGCCAAAAAACTACTAATCAAGCACTGGATAGCCTGCGTGCTTAACTTTGAAAAATTTGTTCAAACAAACCATAAATCTGATTCACAAACCGTCAAAAGTATTAGCTCTGCAACGCCCTATTTTATTTCCTACAATGATACAGCTAAGCGACACCAAAATCAGGCCTTACAACATCAAAATCCCCAAAACTCGAATTTTTCCAGCCCTATCTACGGAAACTTTCTCAACTTGACCAAACAAACTCCGATTAACGTAATATTATGGTCAAAAACTAAGCTTATTTAATGTCTTCGAGCTCCCAACAAGCGTGTACCAAAAATAACAAAAACGAGCAAAAAAAATATCACCACAGTGATCTGAATCCACGTTTCCAACGAAAAGGGTCGTCTTAAAAACATCGCTTCGGACAAACCATAAGTCCAAATTGAGTTCTGTAAAGTTCCACAGTTCCAAAACATCCTAAACCTCATTTTTCCAAAGAATATTAGCTTAACAACTCAAAAATCTGACTTCGCAGCTCAATTTTTTCATAAATACAAATTTGACCCCTAATAACGGAAAACATTCCGATTAGTCGAACAAAGAGGGCGAGCACATACCTAGCCTTGCGACACGTAGTGAAATGAACTTAGCAAAGCATCCATGGCTGGTGGTGCGCACACGTGATTTATTTCTTTCCCTTTCTCCTTCTTTCTCTGTTCTTTCTCTTCTGTTTTCTATCTCGTTTTTGCTTCCTTTTCTTCCCGCGTGGAAGACTTCCAAAGTCCTTCTTTTCTTTTGCTTTTATTGACTTTTCCTTTTTCATCGTTTTTTTTTCACTTGTGGTTCCCATCACCTTATGTTAACCTAGTCAAAGAAACTCAAATATTATAATAGGTGTTCTAATCCGCAAGAAAAAAAAAAACAAATTCTTGGTCTAATTCATGAGAATGCACGTGAATCGAAGTAAAAAACCAAACATAAGATATCACGTCTCTTGAAATGCGGAATTCTTATAGTTTTACTGAAAAATAATTGGGAAATTACCAAAAAGTCATAAATCTATTGCAGTTATATCAATTCAGTCTTAAATATTTTTTGGCCAACTAAGTCCTAAATTTTATAATTGCACCAATTTAGTCAACTTTGCTGGATAGCATCAGCATGAGCAATTTTTTATAATATTTTTTCTTCCTAATCCTACTATGGCGGCGAACGTCAGAAGATGAGTCTAACTAGTTATGTTGACGGGCTCGAAGTTGGGCTCCCTCTGGGCGATTTTCCCAATTGAAAATATCAGACTTTTGCGGCTCACTCCCAACACTCTATAGTTCCGTGAAAAGGGAAATAAGAGAGGGAAAACTACTATTAAAATCTAAGTATGTTACTCTGTCAATAAACCGTGATAAGAGAGCGCACAAAGCGACAGTTTGTGACCCAACATCTCGTCAAGCTATAAACATAATCAAATACAAAATGGTATACAAAGATCCCAATCTAGTGCTGCGTGAAGCGACAAATTCTAACTAAATGAAGTGACAAAGTTATGCCAATCTTGTCCGCACCTTGCAAACCAGCTGAAAAACCTAGCTAGCTCGACTTCATAGAGTTGAAACCAGATGGGCCATAACTCAGCAATAAATGGTGTTTTCCTTTCTTTTTTGGTCATACAAAAAAAAAATGAATATTTGAATAGATCGAAATCGGACAATTCCGGCGCTTCGAACGAGCAAAACCCAAAATTCTTGTCCTTGCCGCTTAACTCTTAAAAGCGTCGATGACTTTCAAGAATAGCTGCTTTAAAAAATATGACTGGCAACATACTCGCAAGTTACAAATTTTGTTTTTTGTTTTTTGTTTTTTTTGAAGTTGACGTTTATTCTTTCAAAATTACAAAGTTTTGCAATTGTTTATCAGCATTATACTTGCACAGCTTACCGACATGTTGAAGTTACTAACTTCATACGAAATTAACTATGCTAATCATCAGTAGTTTATTATAAGGGAGTGCACAAAAGAGATTTTTGTCATGTTTATGCATCCATCGTCCTATTGTGCATAATTAAGTACAAGGGGACAAAGATTCGCAAACCTAGCAGGTCAGAAGAAGTTCGACAAAACATCTGAGGAAGGATTGTGATTAAAGCAAGAGCCGTCTGTCTATCCACTTAGATTTGGACGGAGTTTGTCTCATTTGTGTAAAACTGAAGTAGATCCATGTGCAGTCTGCTACAGAGATACCGCAATCTTGTCCACACCTCGCAAAGCAGCTGAGAAAACAAAGAAGACAATCGCCCTTTTTATGGAGAGTTAACACAAGACGAGCTTTAAGTCAGTATAAAAGAAAGTCGAACCAACAAAATAAAATCGACCACACAACATAGAAAAAAAAAATAATGACCAACTTTGAGTGTATCGCATCGTCGATTATGGTCCTCTTGATGCTCCGTTCAGCAAGCGCGGCAGTTAATACAACACTGCTGTACAGCATGTGCAACGGAGATGAGTTCACCGTTTCAGACTACTTCGCGCTGAGTCGGGATTGGCTTCTCCAGGATTTGAAGGCTGAAACGGCCAAGAACGGTTTTGACTACTATAGCACGTCTGATAGTTCCATTCCAGAAACATGCTATGGCCATGGTGCCTGCGCTGGAGAGCTCACGCATGATGAGTGCACAGACTGCATAAGTTTCACCATCTCAAGGATGAATGTGGCAACTCGATCGGGGTTCAATATCAAATGCAAGACTGTAGAGTTCGGTACGAGAAGTACCCTTTTGAAGAATAGCTGAGTCCTAAGCTATGAAACCACCAGAGCTTTAGTTAAAAGTTTAAATTTGTCTGAAGGCTTATTAGGTCTTGGTCGGGTAAAATGAGTGTGTGTATCTATTGGTATTTGTGTGTCTATGTATGATGAAATTGTACTCTTATGTATTGTAGAACAAACAAGAAGAGTTTCAAACTCTCTCTATGAGACTTCTAAATGAGTTCTCTGTGAGATGATGCTTGTACAAATGTTTTGGTTAGAATCTAGGGCTGGAAAGAACTTGAGCAACAGATCGAATGAGAACTATTTATTTCCCAAATCATACTGGATTTCTTGTACCTGGCTCTCATGGGGCCACTTCATTGATTCACTTGTATATGGGCTAAATACAATTGTCTCAAAAAAAGTAATTTTTTTTAAAATGGCAAAACAAGTTATGAGAAGATAACTTAGTATGGATTATAGCACAAGCTTTGATTATTTGGGTGGAGATGAATGAAGAGAGCTTGGAGGTTGCAAATGGAAGAGTCGTTCTAAATCGAGGTCCAAGTTCAGAATTATTGATATTATCACTACGATGAGGAAGGACACTAATAATAGTTCTAATGGTGTCGATGGTGTGTTAACATTCACCACAAGTTCAACGAGTAATGAATGGGTGTTGACACCTAAATTTTGGCTAGTCCTTTTACTCATCTGTTGTGTAAGAAAATTAGGGATTAACCCCAACCCCTAAACAAGGATTACCAATAACACAATTCATATTCACAGTTTATTTAAGTCACGCATCACATGCAAGTCACATGGTCTCAACAAAATGTTACCACGGATCATTGCACGGGCAATCGAGAGCTATGGCCAGCCATATCCATAGAAAGAGTTTAAACTCCACATTCAACTCCTTGTTGATGAAGTTTGGTATCCAGTGGTTACTCGATTCAACAGTTATCCATTTCAATTCTATTCTTGTCCTCCTTTGAATTGTTTGAAACCCATGTTTAATATAAAAGGAGGGGGATCATTTTTTGAAAGGTATTTTATCTTATTCGCATCATTTCAAACGTGATTTAATTGGTTTAATCCACGGAAGAGATAATGACCAAAACCAATCGAGATTTTGAGATAGTTTTCGAATTCGATCAACTCTTATTGAGTAACCCCTATTCTTAACTCAAACTCAACCTAACCGAGATTATAAATACCCCCTCTTGGCCAAGTGAAAGGATAGGGTGGAAAACTTTCGAGAAAAAATGGGGTGTGTTCCTCGGGCCCAGAAAAATTCCAACGCCTGGTTTCACAAAATCAACGAGTACACATTCGTTGACAGTTGGATCGTGCTCAAATTTTGTTAAGAGTATGGTAAGATATTTTTCTTGAGTTTTCCAGTGGGATTGATGAGAAATTATCTGGAAGTACATCTTTTAAGGAGAAAACCGAACAGGTGAGATTTGTGGATCAAGACTGGGGAGCTCAACGTGCGGTCTTTCAAAAACGGTGATTATGTGTTCGTTCTAAGTCGGAATGCGATGAACTTTTGATGAGACCTCCATGACTCCCAGTTCTTTAAATTCACCAAAAGAATCGAGCATTAAAGATCCAGATCCCCTTGTGATGTTCACAGTCCCGGACGTTGCTGTTTCCACATCTGCTCGCTGGTTATCGCCACTGTGAATCTTCAAAACGGTGATTATGTGTTCGTTTTAAGTCGGAATGCAATGAACTTTTGATGAGACCTCCATGACTCCTAGTTCTTTAAATTCACCAAAAGAATCGAGCATTAAAGATCCAGAGATCCCCTTGATGTTCACAGTCCCAGACATCGCTGTTTCCACCTCTTGGTGTTGCTTGCTGGTTATCGCCTCCGTGAATCTTCCTCGCGACCCCCTTGCTATCGATCGCCATTTGAGTCGGTAATCCAATTCAGGTAATTTCCCAAGTTATGTTTGATACAGATATTCAATTGCTTAAATTGAGGTTATTCAATTGTAACACAATTTGGCATGAGATTTTAGGCATATCTTATGTAGGAAATTTCCTCTTTCGCTTCGTGCATATAATTTGGGTGCTTCGTGCATATAATTTGGGTTTTGATCTTCACGATCCAAGATCGGATCCCCGACTGCCTTTGCTTCATAGTTTGGGTTGAGGTGAATATGCAGATTATATGTGCTTATATTAGAGATAATCGGTTCTAGGATGGGTGGTTTTCACCCTAGAACCGAGAATCGCCTGCTAAGGACCAATTCTGCAAAGTGCGAACCATAAATCACCTGTTCATTTCATAGATCGACTAGAGAACTGATGTACCAGTTCAGTCCGGTGCCCAGTTGGATCGCGGTTACAGTCCTACCGAGCACCAACACCAATTAAAAAAATGGAACCAATCCTTAGTAATTGAAAAAGGAAAACAATATCATAAAAGCAAGTTATATGGCCCAGTTTGTAAGACAAGAACCATGCCACAAAAGCATTCTATTTGAGATACTGGCGAACTAAAAAAGAATTAGAGAGTAGTCAGTAATTGGCTACTTGCACTAGGAAATATGTTCCATGGAGATTATGCCAATTAACATGTGGCATTGAAAGCAAATTAATCAGAAGTGAGAGATTTCAAAATTCAAGGGTAAAGCAAGGCCTTTGAGGGAGATGGCTTTAGTTAAAAGAATATACATTTATATTATAGAAAGAGACCGGTTCAGTTGGGCTGGTTAGATGGTTCCCAACTGGAATTGCGTCCCGAACTGATACCCGTTGGTTCTAAAAAATTAGAATTGGAAACTGAACCGGTACCCACTAGTTTCATCCAAAATCAACTAGTTGGGTACGGTTTAGTTCGGTTTGCATGGATCACGATTTTTTTTGCTCACCCCTAGCTTATATTGCATATTATTAATTTAAGACATGTTCTTATTATGGGAAAAAAAAATCGCATTGCATGTCAGTATAGATTAGTTTGCTACTTGAGAATTACATATCTAATCCCACGTAGTAATGTAGGAAATTTCCTAATTTAGAATAGGATGTGACCAAATTATTTCATAATTTAAATTAGATAATCTCATATCTTAAGTTGTGACGTCCCCCAAAATCATGCACATGAGGATAAGAAAGTTCATATTTTATTGAGCCAATATTCTTGTCTTTTCTTCCCTTACATTGCTGGCCAATCACCCCAACTCTCTCTTACTCTTTTTCAGTTGAAGCCCACATGTACTTGCCATTCTCCTTCTTTAATCTTTGGCTGAAGACTCATCTCAATAGCCCTGTGCTCTCTTAATTACTCCCACGTGCCCCTCCTTTTTCACTTCCTCTTTCCTTATCTTCTGCCAAGCCCTAAATCCCCATGCAAGTAAGACAATTTTGCATGATTTGAGCCCACTAACTGCACTGTTCACGAAGGAAAATCTTGTGCAGCTGGACTTTCCGTCTCTTTTCTTTTCCTCTTCTGTTTCGCCGATTGCTGCGCTGCTGTCTTCTTCTCTGCACTCATGTTTTCTTCTTCATTCCTCGGCTGCACCTTCGTTCTTTTCCAGCTGCTATTTGCTACTACTTTTTCTGTCTTTCCTTCGGTCCTGCACTTCTGCCTTCTACTGCTCTTCCTTATATTCTTCCTTCGGCATCTGGAGATTCTGTTTGTTCTGTGCTGCTGCTCTTCTGTCTTTCATTCAGCTCGTGTCCTTTTCTGCTGTTGTGAGAACTTCATTCTACTGGAACATTTCTGCTGTTGCTGCCGTGAATCTGTTTCTGGGATTTACTGCTCCACATTTTGCTCCTCTGCTCCAGCTTCTGCATGTGAGCCTACTGCTTCTTCTCGTCCATCCTCTCGGCTGCTTGCTACCTTTTCTTCTCCCATTTGTCCTCAGTTGCACGTGGAACTTCTGCTGCAAATTGCTGCTGCTCAACCTTCACTCACGCTCGGCCACCGCTCGATCAAGCCTTGTCACACGCAAGCCAAGCAGCGTCGTTGCTCCGAGCTCATCACCGCTTGGCCCGAGCTCAACATCGTCCATGGCCCGAATTCGTTCGTCGTCCGTGGCCCGAGCTCGACCTCGCCACTGTCGCTCGTCCAAGTTTGTCGTTCAACCGATCTACGGTCGTCCGCCGTTCTCGAGCTCAAACTCGTATTTTTAGGTGAGCACATTTCTAAACTTGACTTAGAATATCATGTATGTTAGGAACTGGTAGGGAAAATTTTATGATGAAAAATATTTAATTTCCTGGATGTCAAATATCGATTATTTATTGCTGACCATAGGGGTCAATAGATATTTTTGCGGACTCTAGAATTTGCCATGTGTGCCGAACTACTTGTCCTTGAACCTAGCCAACTTAGAATGGAAATCGGGTCTTGAAATGCGAGTTTTTGCAACATGCAATACTTGTTTATTATATTCAATATATTTTGAGGTAAATTGTATGCTCATGTAAATAATTTTGGGAATTGCATGTAGCAAAACTGACTTGCATGAGTATTTAAAAGTCGAGTCAATTGAGGACTTTGTTATGCTCATATTTGATCTGCACACGGGCATGAGACATGTGCATTTGGCGGAGTGCGTAGAATCGTGCGGGACAGCCCGGCAATGTCTAGGGGGCCCCCGCGAATGCGGGGCGATAAGGAGGTGCCGATCGCAATACTATTTGAGCCACAATCGTTGCACTTGCGCCTGAACATGCTCGGCACGGGGTAGCTGGAGTGACAAGGGTGCCAACTTCAATGTGATTAGACAGGGGTTGAGGCACAGGCCTGAGACGTCTAGACGTGGCCGAGACCGAAAGTGCTATTGAGCGACCGCATGGGATTTAGTACGGAAATGCTATTGAGCCACCAAAGATCCCAAGTGAATCATTGAGCATTTGCATTGGCATTTGTATGATCGAAAGTCATAATATGCCTATGATGATTTCCATTTTGGCATGTGGTGTACGCTTACTTCTAAATTGAGTTTAGAGATGTGTTTGCTGAGTTTCGACACATATTTTGTGGTTGATCGCCATTTCAGACCTTGGAACATAAAACATGATTTTTCTTCCGATATCTGAGGAGTCTGATCTGGAGGAATAGCCCTTGCCTGAGGACGAGTAGTTCCTCGATGATGCCGAGATGGAGCTTAGTGATCCTTTTTTATTTGGCTTGTTCCCTTTTTGATTTTAGCCAACTTAGGTTTATTCTTGAGGTTCAGAGGATAGTAGTCTTCCCCCAAGTTGTATATTACTTTTCCCTATTTTATGCTATGTTATGTAAATTTTCTCTATCTCTCTACCCCGCATGTGTGTCTGTCAGGGCATTACGCGCATTTTGCTGTCGCTTTTGTTAGCCGTCATTTGGCCACGATGAGTCCTGGGCCGTCGTTAGTGTTGGCCAGGCGATGTTCGATTTGGCAGGAGACGGGATATTGTGTGCCCACCGGGTTCGGGGCGTGACATAAGTAGTTTTTGATTTTAACATGGAAAGAAAACTACAAAATAACCTGCATAACTTATGTAGGATAAGTTTCATATTTCCATGTCATCATCATTGCCACATCATAATTATTGCCATGTCATTGTCATGTCTTCGTTTTCCACCTCATCATTATTTCCATGTCATCATACAATATCATGTAGTAATTGCATATTTAGGGCCATACACATTAGATTGTGAGTCATGCTAGACTAGTTCATAATTTTTCCCGTCATTATAATGTTCTTCTTACATGTCATTAGTTTAATTTTCATAAATAAGAAAAACCAACAGAGAAGTAGTTGGAATTGCATAAGCATTTATAAATTATATTTAGGCTAGGCATGCATTTTTAATTAACACTTTATCGATATATGGCTAACTAACCATAGTAAAGTTACTTTTTGCTTTGCATTGAGGTTAGCCCTATTTGTAGCAACTGATTTGTTGTCTTGATGTGCATGTTAGTGACTTCGGCTTAAAATGAACCAAGATTGCTTGCAAAATATTTTTGAAAATGAAGAGAAAAGGTACAGAAAAAACATTGGATTAATCGACATAATCAACCCTAATCTATTGAATATCTAAATGGCAAAAGCAAGGTGTTCTCTTATACTTTACTTGGGAGTGTAATCGACCCCAATTGATTAGTGCCAATTCCAAAAAGTAAGGAAATTGCATGTTAAATCAAACCAAGTTGTGATTGGTAGAGTTTGGGAGAGTTACCTCTAAATGTGAGCGATTGCCTTGTGGTAGGAACCTTCTGTAATGCCCCGTTTTATATGGTTCTAAATATTTTGGGAAAAGACGAAATGGATTTGAAAGCTGACTTGGACCGGATGGATTAGTATTCGATTTGAAAGAATTGTTAGATCGAATAATAATAGGCGTTTCAAATTACAAGGTCATTGAAAGTATTTATGGGTCGGAGGAGTAATAATGAAATTGAAAGGCAAGGGTTAGGCCAAGTCCATATTAGGATTGGCTCAAACCAAATTAAGCCGCAGGGAGCAATGGGTCCAGCGGGAATAAGCCTGATTCCGGCAACCTTGAGCAGAAAAAGTGAAGTGGAGGCCCAAGCAAATGTTTTAGACGTGGACTCAAGTCCAATTTTGTAGTAAGAGAGCTAGCTGACCAACCAGGCTATGAAGTTGATGAAGCGCGAGTCCCAATTAGCCCAGCTTAGAGTAGTGCAAATGGGGAAAAGGCCCAGACCCATTTTCTTTTCCACTTTCACCCAGACATTGGCTTTTCGGTGATATCACCGAGGGAGACGAAAAACACTCCTCACCCACAGAAACTGCAACATTCCACTCCTCCCTCTGCATTTGCCTTCCAGTGGATGAACGAAGCTGTTGGCACTTCGAAGAAGATGATCATCCGACGACCCAAAGAGCTGTTGAGCAACTAAAGCTAAGGTGAGTCGTCTCTTTAATCAGCTCACTAATCCTTCCAATGTGGGTCGGAGACAGTAACTCGGTTTGGGGATAGAAAGCTGGATAGTCTGGTTCTGGCATGGGTGGAAGTGTTGCAGCGATAACTATCTGTGCATGTCAAGTGGAGGTCTTGAACACAACATTTCGGATGTTAAATTGTGAAATCTTATAGATACACAAATAGGTAGGAGTGTCGTTGACGTCGGGTTGAGGAGGTGGTGTCGAACCTTGGGCATGGTGTCGCAAGTTTCACGGGCTACTACGCTGGGTCTGATAGTCTTAAGTCATTAGGACGTGTTATTACGGAGGAAATGAAGGATTTTCATGCAGAATTTGCTGGATTTCTGTTAAGAGCAAAGCATGAGAAACCAAGCGGTAAAAATGCTCTGGTTTACCTGGGTTCAGTGCAACAGCGGTGACAATAAGGGAAGTCATTGCGTTGCTTATGGTGTGAAGAGGAATGCAAGACTTGACCGAGAGTAGTGCTATTTCAAATGGTGATGTGCTGCAATTTGGATATTAAACACTCAAGAGGATTAAGTAGAGAAAATGAGGGAGAGTCTCTCGTTGGTTTATTTTGGTCCAAGATGAGTATGTTTAATGACAGATAGTAGAGTTTTAGGAGTTTAATGTTTAGTACAATGCAGGAAGTGAGTTAGCCACAAAGAATGCATGGAAAACATTGGACACTGGGAATTAAAAGTGTTCTGGGAGGGAGTAGTGCAAAACAAAGGAAAATTAGGCGTGAGGTATAGTGTATATGCATGAGTAGTCAAAAGAAAAACTAGGTTAGTAAGAGAGTTGGACTTAGATTATCTCACAGTATTGAAGAACAATTTGGGGTGAGGGGTAAGTAGGTAACCAGTAGAGTTAGGAATGGACATGGTTTAGGAAAAGTAATCTGGCCGAAGTTGGTTTAAGGAACTAAACGGAGAACAGTAGGTTCATTAAAAAAAAAAAAGGTAAATAAGAAGTAAAAAGGTAAACGCTTAACAAATAACTTACATAGTAGACTTGACAGGATAAGAAAACCAAACATGCTTACGGCCTATGTGTATCAAGCTACCTTGCGACAATGAAATAACATTTATTGAGAGTCTGGTATACCATGACATGTATCATTTGTGGTCACAAATTAAATTTCCTATGTTAGGTTTGAATATGTGAGAACATTATTGAAATAAAAAAAAAAAAAGAGGGGCTACGTGCCTGGGTGAATTGCCCCATGGAGTTTATGGGAAGACCCTACTGTGTGCCTGGTGGTCCCGCTGTATGATTGGACCGGTCTCTGAGGTGAAATGAGATGTTTTTGTCGTTAATTGATTTTAATGAACATATTTTGTTAGTGTCGTAGATGTGATTCATATACTTGTGAAACATCGCATTTTCGTCGGGATACGTCGTCATTGATAGTAGACTCAGATTGAGATAACCTGACATGTTAGTAAAAATCCTGATACACATTAGACTTGTTGTTGTTTGATTCTAATTGGTTGTATTAGTCGGTGAATTAGAGATTTGTCTCACTGAGATTATTTTCTTACCCCTTTATTGTTGAAATTTTTATAGGTAATTAATATGGCTAGCCCACCTACAGTCTCTTACGAAGCACCTGTCCGTATATCATGGGAGATATCCTCCTTTCCTTTATCAGGGATACCTGAGCTGGAGTGTGTTAGAGTCATTTTCACGATTTGGGTCAATGGTGGATTAGATGTGGGAGAAATCCCACATCGTCTGGTAGCCGTCTACGGTCGTCTGGAGGACGATCTTGGACTTTTTGGTTCGCTACCTTTTGACTATGTGACCTGAGGAGTCAAAAGGAACCGTAGCAGATGTAAATATATGACGCATGTGTAGCACTGATCGACCGTGACTTTTTGGAGTGATAGGGGTCGACTTACGTACAGACTCGTGGTTATGCTGACTTGGGCTTTTTATGTATGGGGTAGACGTGATAGGTGACTTTTGAGACCTACCCAATGTTTTTTCCCTAGCTGTACTCGAAACTGATTTGATTCTTATCGATCGTGGTAAATAAAAGTGCTATGTTTTTGTTATCTTGTTTAAATTGATCGTCAACCTGATAGTATTTATGGCAAGCCTGGGACGCCACGGCTCTGATGCAAAATGCGGCCGCGACACGACACCTTCGTTCCCATTTAATAGTCCATTAGCTTTCCTTGGGTGGTTCACCTCTAAAAAAGATCGCGACAATGGGTGCTTAATTATGGATGTTCTTATCATATGACTACTCATAGACACTAATTTACTACCTATTCATACACAGAGGGTAGTAAGGTGCTCAAGGGAAACGGTGTTGCATGTGAAGTAGTAGGAGCTGAATAGTTCAAATTAAGATCAATAATATAGTGATGAGAATGTTAACTAATGTAAGGCATGTATTGGAGCTGAGAAAAAACTTTATCTCACCGATTCTCTTGACGGATTCAAATATCGGCTGTTGAAGATGTAGTTTTGAATATCTCTCAAGGTGTGCTTACCGTGATACGAGAAAAAATAGAGTGTGCATTGTATCTTCCCCTAAGCACGATAGTGATTGGCTCATCTACTAGATTCTCTAATGCTTAAGGCCATGACATAACACTGTTGTAGCACATGGGACTTGGACACATAAGTGAGAGGGAGATGATTATTCTAAGCCAAAGGGTATACTACGAGGACATAGAATTGAGAAGTTAAACATCTATGATCACTGTGACATGGGTAGTCAACGGAGAGTGAAGTTTAGTATGGCAGTTCATCGGACCTCAGAAATTGTAATCTACATTCACTTAGACCAATGAGGACCCTCGTAAGTTCCATCCAAGGGCATAACTAGGTAGACGTTGTCTTTTGATGATGGCATTTCAACAAAGATCTAGATTTATCTTCATAAGCACAAGAACGACATGTTTGGTTCATTCAAATTATGAAATGCGATGATCAAAAAGCAGATAGGAAGGAATGCTTAAGAACTGACGAAGTGTTGGAATTTTATTCTGTGGAGCTTGGAAGGCATAATGAAATACCACACTATTGTCAACACACCCTTGCTAAACAGAGTTGCAAAACTAATGAATGGAATCATGTTGAAGAGAGTTCGTTCTTTACTGTCTAATGCTAGATTAGGTGAAGATCTGGGTTGAAGCAGCGAATAACCGCTTATTGGTTAGTGAACAAATTACCATCACTAGTGATTTTTCTCCCATTGAGTTGCCAGCTAGTTTTAACATATCAACTCTTAGTTGAATAATTTTGCAACCTGTATTTGGTCACTTCGGAATGACCAACTCGTGCAATAACTACAAACATTTATTTGTGAAGCTTGCCAATGTACCAAATTGGATAGTTCTTACACGAAATTACTTACATTAATTTGAGTGATTTGATGACATTTCTCTTATTAAGTAACCGACTAGTTTGTTATCAAACTCTTATTTGAGTCATTTGCCGACGTCTATATGATTGTTTTCATATTACCAACAGTAAAAATACTTTACCGACAGTTTTTTTTTTTTTTTGGGAAGCTTACAAACCTGTTAAAGAACTAGTGGATGTGATTGCAAATCTCAAATTTTGGGGGCGGGGGAAACAACCATAGTCCAGCTTATAGTCCAGCTTACTGCTCATGAAGGCTTGGCTGGACCTTGCTGAGATGGGCCTATCTCTTCAAGCAAGGGACTGAAACACAAAGAACTAGGCCCAAGATAAGTCCCTTCGAGGATCGGAATTTGCGAAATCCACCTCATTCGGAAAATAATATGTGCACATGCACCTCATTTTGAGGCTGTTGAACCTGTCTAGACATCTTCCTTGTACAAAGAGGAAAAGCAATTAGATTCTCTTCTGCCCTCCTCACTCACATTAGTCAAAGTCACTAGTAGTTGCAACTCCAGAACCACTTCAAATCTAACTCGCGTCCCCTCCAAGTCACTTAAAATCCCCCCCTCCTCAAACTCTGTATAACCCCATCGCTCTCCTTCTCATCTGCAAAATTCACACTCATGGAAGGTCCCAAAGCTTTCTTCGAGCTCACGCTCGTGCTGGCTTCCGCGCTCTGCGCGATCACTCCTCTCAGGCCGGTCGATGCCCAGATCAACACGCCGTGCTCCACGTCCATGATCTCGAGCTTCACACCCTGCTTCAACTTCATCACTGGTAGCAGCGCGAACGGGGGGTCCCCCTCCTCCGAATGCTGCAAATCCTTCAAGTCGCTCCTGCGGACAAGCCTCGACTGCACCTGCCTCGTCATCACGGCCAACGTGCCCATCCCCCTGCCCGTCAACCGGACCCTCGCGCTCTCGCTCCCCCAGGCTTGTAATGGCGGCCTTCCGTTGCAGTGCAAAGGTACTGCGTAACGATTCTAGGTCCACGCTGTAATTCATTCGTCGAAAATCACAGAGGAAAAGAAGATGTGAAAAACTAAGATGGTGTAATTTGTTCATTTGATTTTGCAGCAACCGGTTCCCCCCTTCCTGCTCCAGGTACGTTAATATGCCTAAAACTCCTCCTACTATACCCTGACATAGCAATAGAAGCATGAAACTCTGAGCAAGCAGACATATCCTCTGAACACACACATGTATAGTTCTATTATTATTGTATAAACTGTCCAAACGCACTCCTGTGCTTTGGTTTTTCTATCCAATGACCCCCTCGTACTTTTGATTTTGCGAAAATAGCCCACGTGTACTCGTAAAATCCTTTCAGACCCCTTCCTAAAACTAATCGGAAGGGAACTTTCCGATGAATTTGAAAGAGCACAGGAGTTATTTTCGCTAGGTTAGAAAGTTCCGAGGGGTTACCGGATGAAGATAGGAAACTGGAATGTGTTCAAGTAATGCACATGCATATGATTTTATTGACAGGTCCAGTATTGTTTGGCCCAACTCCTGCACCTGCAGCTTCTTCACCCCATCATCACGAAGCTGGTTCTGGTTCTCCACATGTAGCTCCTTCTCCATCATTCAGCCCCCAAGGTAAACTTCCAAGATATATATATATATATAAGCACAAATCTCTTTTATCAGTGAAGTAAAGCCAATAGAAATTGCATATATTTGAGCTGATCACTTAGCCTCCATTTGTTTCGCAAAAAATGAATAATTCTTAAAATATTTTCTTGAAAAAGATCATTTGTATTACTTACAAAATGAATGAAAGAAAAATAATTTCATCTTCCACGAAAATATTCAGATATAAATTGTTGTCCAAAATGATTTTTTTTCATTGATTGGCTATTTAAAACGATAAAAGCGATCATTTTCAAGCAAATATTTTACAATCATTCATTTTTCGTGAAACAATCACCCTTATATGTCTCTATTTTAACAGATAGTATATAATTCCAAGCAAATCCCACTTTGATAATACTAAATTGCCCCTCCTGACAAACTTGTTTTAGCAGCCTGTTTAAATTTTTGGAATGTTTGGTTTTTAGTTGATTTTAGGTGTTTTAAAAAGGTGTGAGAATTTAGGATCTAGGACTTATAACAATTTAATTGATATGCCCAAACTAGATCTTTGCCATTATTTTACTTGCTTTCCATTTAGACCTTCCAGCAACCAAGAAACTCGGGACCTCATGTGTTACAAATAATTCTACTTTGTGTTCACCCACCCATCTGAAATTCAATGTTATAAGTGGAATAGTATTTATAAGCATGCAAAAGTCAAATTTACAAAAGCAATTTTGGGATAAACAACATTGACATACTTATGCAATGGATCGAGCTAATTGATCTACTCACCTAATTGAGCCTTTTACTCTTTCAAGCAGCTTCCAAAGCAGTCACAGATTCACCAGCACTAGCGCCTGAATCCGACACGACATCGGATGCGACGCCGGCAGAGTCGGGTTGCCCGTCAAGAACTCCCGGTGTCCGGCCCGTCTTGACCCGTTTTCTTCGGCATCTAGCCCATCTCACCTTTCTTTACCATCCCTCGCCCTAATTTTTGTAGGTGCTGTTTGTGTTCAAATCCTATTGAGTGATCTAATGCTCTCCCCATCAGTTGATATGTGTGTACATGCACGCCATATTCATTATGTGGCAACCATGGATAGTGTCTTGCTTAAAGTTTTAGTCTATGTAGCATCGACATGCAACTCACCACACGACACGACAAGTCTATACGTCATTTATATAAAAAAAAAGGAATAGAGAATTCAGACATGTTTGGACACATTGTATACTAAATGTATATATACCAAGAGGATGAGAGCTCACCCGACGACATGGGAGCGAAAGTCGAAAGGATGAGAGCCCGACGTCGTGCGAGAGAGAGCCAAGAGGGTGAGAGTGACGAGAGAGCCGAAATGGTGAGGGGACGTGATTAGGGTTTGGGCAAAGTGGCCGAGCCTATTAGACAAAGATTTTTTGGGAAAACCAATGTTTTTGATAAATTTACACTTTTACCCCTAAAATACTGAAAATTTTCAAATGGGTCAGAAATGGGATGCTAGAAACCGGACTCGCATGTCCGACGCATTGACCACACGTCTAAAGAGTATTCATGCTTCCTAAGTTCTAGTGTGCCCTTTTTTTTTTATTGTCCTATTAGCGTGGGAATAGAAATTGGTTCATCTGAAGTTTGACGGGAAATTACCAAAAAAGTTTTAAACCTATTGCGCCGGTCCAATCATAAATATTTTTTTATCAATTCAATCATAAACTTTTGCATTTGTGCCAATTCAATCTTTCTGATAAATTTTGGCCGAAAATCACTGACATAACACGATCGACGTTAATGTAACATGACCAACGCTAACGTGGCAAATTGTTACATAATATTTTCAAATTTTTTAAAAAAATTCCTCTTCTTTTTCTTTTTTTCTCTTCTTCTTCTTCTTTCTCCTCAAGCCAATCGTCAAGCCCAACAACTGATCAGAGGTGAGGGCTGGCGAAACTCATCCCTATAGGCCAATGGTGAGGGCAAGCCTCACCCAGATTTGATGAGACGCAACCTCACGTGGCCATGGCAAGGCTCACCTCATCATCATTGGCCTAGTCAAGTTTTATGTAGCCATGGCGAATCGCGATCTCGCCCAGATCTGGCGAGGCTAACCTCACCCAACCGTGGTTCTAGCCTCGCATGGCCATAGCAAGGCCCACCTCCCCAAAGCTGGTAAGGTGCATGCCTCACCAGATCTAGGCAAGGCTCGACCTTGCCAGGGCTAGTGGGGGCAAGCTTCACTAATCCTCACCTTGGACTCGTCGCAAGACATGGCAGCCAGCTAGAGGAGGAGAGGGGAAGAAGAGAAAAAAAATAAAAAAAATTGAACAAATTAATTATATTTCTATCGAAAATTGGCCGAAATAACTGAATTTGCACGAATGCAAAAAGTTTAGGACTAAATTGGACATTGTAATAAGTTAATGACTTTTTTGGTAATTTTCTAAAAGTTTGAGCTCATAAGTTAAAATTTCTTACATTAGCTAATTACTAAACCGACCCGACTCCACCCAAATCAGCCCGACTTGACCCGAATAATCAAATTACTTGAAATCATTTGCTCATTACTTGGCCCGACTTAACCTGAAAGAAAAAAAAAAGTCTTGATAATTTCCGAGCCAGGTAGGGTTTGCTAGGGTATTTTTGACCCCCCATACTAACTATTATGTTGGTTTTTCTAAGGATATTTTACAATATCTTAATTAATTAAGTCCTTACAAAAGTGTAGCTTTATCCAAACATGAATTATTAAGTCTCCACTGACATATTTATAATTAAATGAAAAAATTGGGAATATAAATTTTTAGTTCGTACCAAACGCATTTTCATTCTTTTTCTACTCTGGAAATAGAAATTTTATACAATTACCAAACACGTTCTTTCACTCAGAAACTTATCAGGGAATAAAAATAGAAAAAACTATTTCTAAATAGAATTATTCCTGAGAACATAAATGCTACCAAGCACACCCTTACTTTCTGTAGAAGAATAGATAATGCTTAAAATTTGGCTTAAAAAGTGACAATCTTTGTGGATATGTTTCTTGTGGTTCTCAATCATCGTGAGCAATCTCAATCCTATTATTAAGATTGTGATAATATAACCATAAATCCCCATACAATCCAGTTACATATTGTGATAAAAACGTGCGGACAAGAAAACATAGCTCATTTACATTTCATCTAGCAACAATTCTCTGTTTGTCACTACAAATGTAGTTGCTTTTTGGTAAAACTGAAAATGAAGTGCTGAAAGTTTATGTACTGAATTTCAAGGGATGACCATTTTAAGTGCTAAAAATTAATTTATTTTGTTTGATAATAATGGATTATTGAGTATTAAATAGTACTTTTTTTTATTATTATCGACATGGAATTGAGAATATTACTGGCGGGTTTTACGCCTGAAAGACATGATAGACAAGAATTCATTTGATTTTCTTTTTCCATTTTAATGAATTAGGTAACCTCATCCTTAGTGAATTAAGTAGCTTCCTTGACTTAATTTCATTTTTGACGTCAAAACTAGTTATAGAATAGCCACGCTTACTCTATTAAGTATTCAATATATGAAACTCCAAAACCTACTCGAGTTATCAAACACTACAGCCTAATCAATGATAACGTCATCACCGAGTATTGCATACTTATCAAGTATAGACCTGGATACCCTTTTCTCCGAAATACTATATCAGAGTATGGTGTGACAGTGCAAATAGAGACCATAAGGCATAATATCCGAGAGTTTTCTGCTAACAGTCATCCAAACAATTCCTCACTGTTGATCTAGTTGATGTATAATAAGTCAATTTCTTAATACTTCTTTGACAGAATCGAGATCGGGCTCTGGAGAGATATCCTCAACCGAAAGGGGTTTTGATTGGGAACTAGCAGTGGGGCCTCTCACAAGGGTAATGGATCTGGAACCTACGGTAACGCCTCTTGTGCAGCGTTTAGAAAGGGCACAATGGCCTTCAATAATTCATCAAACATGAAGACAAATCGATTTAGTCAATAGAATAAAATTAAGTTCACGACACAAATAAATTATTGCAGCCTCTCTCTAGCCCTTGCCGCGATCTCCTCTCCCTCCCATCTCCACACGGGTTGTTTCTTCTTTTTATGGAGGCAATGGTTTGAGTTAGATCTCTCCCTCCCCCCTATCTTCATTAACTGATTTAGTTTTCTATTTCTTTTTCTTGCTTTCCTCCCGTTTGTGGAGCTTTTTTCTTCTGTATTAGTCTAGACCTAGAACCTTGTCTCTCCCGTTTCGATAAGTTTTTTAGTGTATGTTTTCAGGGTTTCGATTTCCTCGGATTTCATTAGCATACGAGTCTAGTTCAGAAGAAATCGGAGGAATTTCGCGAAGGTTTCACTCTTATTATCATATCTATGCTCGTTTAACCTTTCTATTCTGCATGCAATGATGTTAGGCACGCAGAACCTAGGCGTGTATCTCCAAAGTCAAAGCCATGGTAACAAATTAAAATATCTATGTATGCTCATTACTGAAGACAGATTTGGTGATCGGCCACCGATTTAATTTGAAGAACTCATAAATTTGTTTTGAGCATATGACTCCTATCATTATTTTGATGATTTATTTTTTTTTTTATCTAGATCTGTATTGCTTTGAAGCTGTAGCAATTCAACTACAATGTTACTTTATTTTATTATGGATATGAATGAAATGCTACTTTAACAAACAAACAAAAACTTATATTGAAAAGTGAGCGCAATTGTGTCACCAAAAATCGCTCACTTGGTGTGTGTATATATTTAAAACGATTTTTTTATCACTTGAAAAAACTAGTCAATTTAGAATACTTTCTGGTGTCAATCACAATCTATAGCTAAACATTTTTATTGATGATGAAAAACTTTTATTTTGCTTTTATAAGAGGTACAAACAATAATTTTAGGAAAATACTTTATGAATGATAACTTTCAATGAAACAACCGCATCCTTCCTAACTTCTAATCAAATGTGATTTTTCTGTAGCCTCTATTGCGTCGAGTACACTTATCAAACTCCCTCCTCTGACCGAGCTTCATTTATAGTTGCATAGCTACTATAACAAGATTAATAAATATTAAGTATGTCAGCCTAAACCAAATGCAAATCACTGTTAGCAAAAAAACCCGACACATAAATGTTCGGACCATACTTTTCTTCCATGTAGTACTAAAACGAGTTATATAGACAATCTTCAAGACCCGGAGTACCAGTTGATCCTAGTTTCAATCCAGAGGAAAGTAGAGAACATAACCATAAAAAAAAAAAAAAAAAACAGATGGATTATAGAGAAAGAACTTTAAATTTTGGAAGCTACTAGTGTGAATGTCTGACAGTACTATGAGTTATTTCTGACTACACGATTTCTCATCGATGAGTATTTCATACCAAATACACGGTGATGTGTGTAAATTTACCGTTCAGATTGTTTCACCCCCTGACAATACTGTCAGGAAAGCATTTCCCTTAAATTGTTTACCTATTTTTTTCTAGCCTATGATTTTGAAATTGTGTAACTCTTTTTATCTTTTCCTCCCTTTTTTTGAGGGGATTAGATTGAGATTGGGTGACGGGGGTGGTTGACTCTGTCATATTTGGCTTAATTTAGAATAAGCAATGAGTAAATTAGATCGACCATCCAACATCTAATGGAGAGTCTGGCTCCTGTCCATTGATTTAACCGCAAGTTAGCAACCGGAAAGTCCTATGGCCTACCCACTTTTTAGGGGCTCAAGCTCCATCTATAAGAGAACATCATCCGTGACCTCTTCTAGTCAGGGGAACACACAAACCGGTGCACCATTCTTTTTTGCAAAGCTAAGTCAATAAACAAGCAAGATGGCCAACAAGCTCGTCGCAGCCTTCCTCGTGTGCATCGTCGTCGCTGCGGCGTTGAACATCCGCACCGCGGAAGCAGCCATCGACGAGAAGTTCAAGTCCTGCTTCAACACATGCGAGAGTGAGTGCAAAGCCGAGGGCAATGGCTCAACCACTTGCGAGATTAGGTGCGACAATGAATGCTCGGCCAAAGAAATCGCTGGTACGTTGAGCCACATCCGATGCACATTGTTCCTTTTGATGTTCTCATGTTAAGATCTTCGATATGGTATGGATATCTTTTAAATCTCATCCATGATTATTCTTTTGCAGATAAACTGAACATCAAGCTACCTTGATCGAAGCAGCGAGGAACTTTGCCGACATATTTTGTTTCCCCGAAACAGAGCAAATGATGTAATGAAATCTTTGTACGCGAGACAAGGGATTGATCAATCATAATAAAACGATTTTATTGATCAGATTTGCATCATACTTTTGGTTGCAGTGCGTTTAATGTCTCCGTATCGACGCAAGTAACATATTCACGAGTTTCGATAAATTATGAACACGGGGCTAGTCTTTACAGAAAACAAGAATCAACGTTCCATGAAGTACGCTTCAACTTCAGGTATCGTTTTCTTGTCAGTGATAGCCATCAAAATCTGGAGAACATGTTGACAAAGCCATTCAAAATTCTTATTGATCAACCGAAGCGAAGCGCCTACGATATCCCTGATAAAGGATGCAGTGATCAAGCTCACTAGACCTAAATTCCGACATGGTATTTGCATCAACATGGATATTCACACATGCAGGCCTGGAGGTACTGAGTGCCTCCGCAGAAGGCGGTGATGAGGTTCGGGTGCCGCTGCGTGCAATTCCCCAGCACTCCCGGGACGGGTTCCCGTCCTCGCAGTAGTAATGCACCCACGGCAAGCCTTCCAGGCAGGGTTGCTTCGCCACGATCGGGGCACCATTAGTTCGCCTGAAACACATCGCTTTCGTTATGATCTATGGATTTCAGGCTTGGATGGAAATTATTAAGATGAATGCAACTTCGAGAATTACCTGCAATTAGAACTAGGGCTAGGACGATGAAGCATGCTGCTGAGAACTTGCCCATCTTCTCTCTGTATATAGATCGTTTCCTTCCCATGATATGACCACATCCTTATATACCGAGCAAGGGGGTGAAAATCAAGTATCTAATTAATGGCTTAGGTGATACAGACGCGAATTACTATGACACTTTGAGAAAATATCTGATTTGGATTCTCTTTCTGGTCAAATGACATGTCGACGTGCCATATACCCAATCAAAATGTAAATTATCTAAAATATTTATATTTAAATCATATATCCAGCCTCCTCAATATTAATATATCTAGCCAGATCAATAAAACCATAATCATAAATCCCCAACAGAAAAAGAATAATAAGATGAAGAATAATAAGATACTCATCGCTAATATTTTTATAATTACATAATAAATACAACATGTCCCAACATATCAAAATTTTCTATTTTTTGAAAAACGACATATCGACATATCGTATCGTGTCACGTGTCAATATTGACGACACTTAGACCATCGGTATACTGATAACCGCAATTAAGATGCAAACCAACATGAACACGAGCTAACTTAGATCAAGTAAAACCGGTAATACGTGAAATTGCAATGCTGTCCGGTGGGAGCGTCCCAGAATTCTCGAACTCGACATCACACGCATCAGATCGCAGCCTAAGATGAACTTTGCTTAAATTCACCTGATTCCAAATCAATACCACACACCAAGCATGACCATCCCTCTGAAGATATACATGCAGGGAGACCTTCAGCCTCAACTCCTTGATTAACAGTAATCTTTCAACAAATATACAATCGGAATATTCCCGCTGGTCAATCTCCATTCTCCTATCATTTCCATAGCACTAAATTTTTTGGTCGAACATAGCATTAAATTGAACAGCAGTAGTGACCACATGTGAGTAACCACAGAAACAAAAATCTCTCGTTGTAACAACTTTGCTGGACAAAAATAAACATGCTCCGTTCCTATACTTGACTTTATTCTTAGATAAAAGAGAGGAGCGAATTGGCCCTCCAAGATATTACAAGTTTTCAAATGTCGACAGATTTGTCTCCTACTAACCAACCCACCATAAGCAACATCGTTCTTTCCCGACGCGGCATGTTCTCCCTCCCCATCATGACAAAAAAATATGCTGCACATGGATTGATTCTGCTAATCCAGATAAAATAACGTCACTATCTTCCGGAGATTTTTGGCCTCCTGGCATGTTTCCATGAGCAACTTGCTGTCATGGAACGCAAAGCAAATAACTTGCTGTACATGTGAGATTATGTCCATATTACACAGCCTGCAGATGAAATAGGTGTATGTATATCCAGTTAGCAACATTATATTCTGAACCCATACGAAAATCTGAATGAAGTTCCTCAAGTCTATAAATAACCGAAATTGTGCAAAGTTCATCAAATACAATTCATTCAAAAGGGTTTGATTTATCAAGCAAGCATACAGATCCAAAAAGAGATCCATGCAGCCCAACTGAAAAGCTAACAGGCATTTCTATCAACTAACCATACGTATTAATAAAATTTTACATAAGCAAAGAACATTGGTTATAGGAGGCAATGAAATTTCGAACTCTATGCCCTAGCCTTCAGAGCTGACAACGCAAGTTCTGTTCTTGATAAATCTGCCAACTGGTCTATTTTGCACATATACACAATACATACTCAGAGTTTGATCTACTTGTTTACTAAATTCCATCCATCCTCCTCCGAGTCCCCTAGGCCATAGTACCGACATTCTCAATCAGTACTTTTAACAGATAATTCATATCTCAACCAATACCTTCGCTTACATATAACACATTATCCTGACAAAATATGCAAGTATAGAATGAGGCTGGCTTCCACAAGTACCACAGGAAGAAACAGTAGATACCATCGAGAGAAACAAATTAAAACTTCCAATATTGTAGATTGTACAACTTTGGTAGAAGCATTACCAACTGCTTTTATGAGGTCTACCATCCATGAAGCTGCCGTGTCAAACAGTGAAAGCCAGGGAGAAAAAGGCTATAACACAATGAGAAAGGAAGCAATACATACCTGCTTGCTTCTATTAAAGGTAGATGGTCATTATAAGGCTTCTCTATCACATTCTGGACCTGTGAGATTAAGTAGACCGTGAAAACTTCTTCACCCACAACTTAAGCTATCTATTTCAACTAGATCCGATATATGAACAGTTCAAGCTCATTTAGCTTTCGGCAATTGACATCAACTGTGAACAGAATTCTAGTTTAATTTCATATAACTGAACTTACACAAAATACTCAGTTTTTAATGAACTATATATTCCTTTAACCACAAAAATGTACAACATTTTTGTCACCATACTGCAAACACCACATAGCTTCACACTTTTCATTTTTAGAAAATAACAACATGCTGTAGGGAACCAGAAAGAGAACTGCAGGTTTTATTGTGATTCTGGTCCGCCTCCTTAGAATTCTGCATGAGGTAAATCTCAAGAAATGAGCTTCGCTGTTGTAAGTGCTACATTTACAATTTGTCCCTTAGCTTTCTCCATGGTTAGCCACCAGAAGATGCCGCCCCATAAACAGCCAAGTATATGCTACTCTATCATTTGACACGTGCGTGTGTATATATACAGATACACACGTATAGGCTAAAGAAGCACGATTCTACCAGGCAAAAAGTAAATAGAACTGAGAATTACAGAATAGCTGAAAAAGGGAGGTAGCTTAACTTTAGACAATAATTCCTGGCTCTCTGGAGACTGCTTTTTCAAACTCTGAGGTAAGATTACTGTCAGCAGCTCTGGCTTTTCTGCTCTTAGAGCACCTCTGATGACGGCTGCATTAGTACCGGACGCCCCTGATGTATATATGTGATTTTTCTACAAGGGAAAGTAGCAGTCTCACAAGAAAAGACCTTATCTAAGAAGTGAAAATGGATATTTGGTGCTGGCATACCATAGCTAACTACAATCATCAACCTAAAGTCAAAAAGGTCAATCGATAGTATTGGGTATCTGCCTCATACACGATAGAAATACAACTTCGCTAGATGTCAGTAGAATCAGTACTCAAATGCAATATAAGACGACTCTTATCACATTCATAGCATCTTACAGTTATAAACCATTGCATAGCTGAGAATCTCAATTAGTTCCTGATGCATGAATCCCATATTTCTCGTCCCAAAGAAGCCAATAGCTCGAGGGCCTTGCTGTTGAATGGCCAATAACTCCTGCAAAAATGATTCCTTTAAGTGGGTTCAATAACATAGAATAAGAGAGAGTCGATAATGCAAGTATTTGCAGTAGAATAACTCAGCCATAGAACAAGGAAGTATGCAATGGAATAGTATGCATATCAGTTCATGCGACTGTAATTCAATGAGTCCATCAACCAGCACACTGGTTCTGCTGTCTAAGTTACCACCACAAAACTCTTCCCAGCAGTCCTTGCCAAAGAAGAGAATCAATTCGCAACGAATTCTGAATACAAGTTATCAAATTGCTTTAAAAATGTGTCAAATATGCTTGAAAAAAAAAATTAGGAGCTAGATCCAGAGAGCAAAAATTCAAATCTAGATGGTCAAAACTCAGCTAAAGGACTACTAATTAGGTCAAAGAATTTGTCGCAGAACAAGCAAACCACAATTCAGAGACCCATGCATAGAAATAGAACCTTTCTCATGTGAACAATTCTATGTCAGGGACTAGCAAACAAGGGGAGTGTACTTCGCCTTGCGATCAAGTAAAGTAGGTAGAAGTGACCAGGGAACATATGTTCTAACCTACATGAGTCCTGAATCTAGGATGACCCAGCTCTGGGTACTCAAAATACTTCCTCATCATTTTCCCAACAAATTTAGTAAACCACACATCTCTTTTGAAGCTAGGAAACTGGATTTGATCTCTATAGACTGTACCTCCAAGTTCCAAAAGGCTAATTGAAGATGTTCTCAGATTCTGCTTTTGAAACGGTGGAAAACAGCATAAACCTAATTTTCTTTAAGCTTGAAAAACTACTCTAAATAAAGATATTATTGATGTATGCATGTACTTATCGCTTAAGAATTTGTTTAATCCTCCGAGACCAAGAGTGCTTTACATGGAACTAACATCCTTTTCCTAACAAACCCGATGAGCTCCAGTGGCCCGCTAACACTACGACATCTGCTGTTGATTCAGCCACTAAGATTCCATTGGTTTCCAAATGGTGCTTTTGAACCTCCAGGCCACAAAAAGTAGGAAAATGCAATGGACCAGGGTGCAAGCAATACTGCACACATTTAAGATAGTGCAGATATGATCTACGCAATTTGAAATTAAAACAATTTTATATCTGGAATCACACCAAGAAAATTCCTCACCCGATGTTTTTCAGACATCCTCAAAAGAGGAAAATTTAGAGAGAAAAAAAGTTTGGCCAAAGAAGAGAAGGAAACCTAAGATGGAGATAAAAGAAAACAAATGGAAACATGAAAGTAGGAAACACCAAAACAATAATCACAGTGAAGAGATACAGAGGAAGAACAGTACAGTGAAACAGTAACACGCCAGACTTTGGGCTGCCTGGGAAAACTATCCTACTCTTGCCGTGGGGCAATTGGTTTGCAGTTTTGACAAAAAAAATTAAGTCCCCGCTGAAAGGTTGGGCGATGGCAGCAGCCACCCACCGCTGGAGGTTCCGGCCAAAATGGGGGCCCCCCAGCGGCAGGGTTGGGTGGTTGGGGTGGTCCCCCCACACCAGGATTGGGGGGGGTCACCCCCAACGCGGGGGCATTGGAGTTTGGCGGAGTGCGGGGCACATGGTTTTTTTTGGGAAAAAAAAAGAAGGGGAAAAACAAGGCCCAATAAAATGTGAAAAAAAAGAAGGGTAGAACGAAGGGAAAATAATTTTCTGTTTAAATTGAAGAAATAATTTTTTTTTTTGTTTTAACTTTTTCTCCCATTTTGGGGGAAAAAACCCCTTTTTTTTAGAAGTAGAATTTTTTTTTCCCCATTTTCCAAAAAGTACAAAAAAATTTAATCAAAACAGACTTTTTTGCTTCAAAAGTTTTAAACATTACCAAAACAAAAACGTAAAAAATTTTTTTCTTTTTCCCCTGCTTCCAAAAACTTATTCCGACCAAAAAAAAATAAAAAAAAAAAATTAAAAACCAAAAGAAAAAGTATTTCCTCTCCCTTCACCCCCTTCCCTTTTTTCATTCCAATACGCAATACACCCACCTCCTTTTTTTTCCCGACCCACGCCCCCCGCACCCCCACTTCTCCCGCTGCCCCCTCCCAACGCCGCCCCCGCAAACCCCCATTCCCCCCGCCCCCCGCCCCCCCACCCGTCCAAACCCCCGGGCCGGACCCCCAACCCCCCTGGGCCCCCCTAGTTCCCGCACTGAACCCTCCCAACCCAAAAACCCCCCCCAACCGCAGCCCCCAATCAACCACCACCCCCGCCCCAACCCCCGGGTGGATCGCCGGTGGTTGAACCCCCACCCCAACCATCCAACCCCCCCGCCCCCCGCGAACCACCTTGCCCCCAACCCCCCCCGCTTGCCCCCCCCCACAATTCTTTCCGTGTCGTCTCTTCGTGTCCTGCTAGGTGAACAACAAAAACAACGGAGTGTGGGGAGGAGGGAAAGAGAAAGAGGATTTTGGGGTCCAAGCGGGTGGCAGTTGGTCCCAACCCGCCGGGCCCGGGTGGTGGTGAACTTTTGGTGTGGGGTTTGGGGTTTTGGCGTGGGCCCGGTGGGGGGTGAAATGGGGGGCCCTTGCGGTTTTTTTGGTGGAGGGTCCAGCGATGGGGCCACAGTTGGTTCAAAACCGGCGGTTGAACGGCGGGGGGGGTGGCCGAATTGGGTTTTTTGCCCGGGCGGGGCGGTGGAAATGGGTCCAAGCGGAGGCCCCGGGGCCCCCACCCACAAAACCTTGGGGGTCCCGAAAAAGAGGGGGGTGGGGATTGGCCCCGTAATGAAAAAAAGAAGGGTTGAAAAAGGGGAGAAAGAATTAAACCCTTTTTTTCCTTGTTTGTTTTTTTATTTTTTTTTATTTTTTTTGTCCTAAGTTTTTTGAAAAAGCAGAAAATCCCCCGTTGTTGGGGGTAATGTAAACTGTTTTGAAGCAAAAAAAATCACCCGTTTGTTTTTGAATTAAATTTTTTTTTTAAACTGTTTTTTTGGAATGAAAAAAAAATTTATCCTAAACCCCTTCAAAGTTTTGGTTTTCCCCCAATTTGAGAAAAAAAGTTTTCAAAAAAATTTAAAATTTTCCGTCCCAATTTTAAGAAAATTATTTCCCTCGTCTTACCTTTTTTCACCTTTTCAATATGCCCTTCCCCTTTTTTCCCCTTTTTTCAAACCCAGCCCCGCCTCCCGCCCCCAACCCTCCCATTGCCCCCCGCCCGACCCTGTGTTTGACCCACCACCCACCCTTGTGCCCGCTCCCCCAATTTGCCCGACCTCCCCCAAGCGCCCTGCTGCCCACCCACCCCGCCACCCTTCCCCAAGCCGACCTATTTTTTGTTTCCCAACTGCCTACCCCAATTGACCCCCCACGCCAGAGGTAACTAATTAAGTTTTTTTTTTGGTCCCCCGGGCAGCCCCCCAAAGTCCCCCCCCTGTGCCTTTTTGTACGTGTTTCCCCCCACCTTGTAAAACTTGTTTTGTCCTTCCCTCTGGTTAAAAATCGCCCTTTCACCCTTGTGGATATTTTTGTTTTTTGGCTGTTTTTTTTTTCCCTTAATCCCCCCCCCTTTTTTTTCCCATTGTTTTCTTTTTTATCCTCTCCCACATCCCCCTTTTAAGTTTGTTTTTTTTTCCCCTCCTCCCTTTCCCCTTTGTCCCACTTTTTTTTTTTCCTCTCCCTAATTTTTTTTCCCCTTTTTTGAAAAAGAAAAATGGTCCACCCCCCCCCTGGAAAAATAACCATGGTGAAGGGAAATTTCTTGTTTTGAAATTCACGATTATAACACAAAGTTCCCCCACCCACCCCCTTTTATTTTCCAAAATTTGGCCCGTAAGATTCCCCATTAAAATCCTGCACCTTTTTTTCATACTTTAAATGTGCCAAAAGTAAATGCTTTGCACCCCCCCTGGGTTTCCCCCCCACATTTGCCCCAATTTCCCTAACTTTTTGTGGCCTGGAAGGTCCAAAAGCACCCATTTGAAAACCAAATGGAAATTCCTTAGTTTGGGGCTTTGAAATCAACATGCACAAGACAAAAAAAAAAAAAAAAACATGGTTTTTTCCCCCCCCCCCCCACTTGTAAGTTGGTTAGCGGGCCCCCCCCCACTGGGAAGCTTTCATCCCGGGTTTTTTTGTTAGGAAAACAAAAGAATTGTTTAGTTCCCCATGGTTAAAAAAGCCCACTCCTTTTGGTTCCCCCTTCGGAAAGGAATTAAAACCCCCAAATTCCTTAAAGCGATAAGTACAGCCCCCAAAATACTCCAATAAATTAAATCCTTTAAATTTAGAGTCAAGTGTTTTTTTTTTTTTTCCAAGACTTTACAAGAAAATTTAAGGTTTATGCCACTGTTTTTTTGTTGTTCCCCACCGTTTTCCAAAATCCAAAATTCTGGGAAAACATTCCCTTCAAATTTAGACCCTTTTTGGAACTTTGGGAAAAGTAAACAAAGTCCCTATAGATGAATCCAAAAATCCCAGTTTTTTGTTTCCTTAAGCCTTTTCCAACAAAAGAGAATGGGTGGTGGGGGGGGTTTTTTTGTACTAAAAATTTTGTTTTTTTTTTGGGGAAATGAAAATGAGAAAGTTTTTTCAGTACCCAGGAAGCCTTGGGGTCCCCCCCCCCCCCATCCCCTAAAGAAAATTCCAGGGAATTACTTTGATTCCCCCGCAAAGGGGCCGAGCTTAAACCCAACCTCCCCCCCCCCTTGTTTTTGCTAAGGCTGAATGTGGGTGGTTTTTGCTTTTTGTTTTTCTGCGACAATTTCCTTGGAAACCCCTAAATTAAGTAGTACCCACCCCCCCCCCCTTTAGCCTTGAGTTTTTGTGTTTTTGAACATCCTAGAAAATTTTTTTTGAAATTTTTTTTGTTTTGGCTTCCCCCCTTTTTCCTTTGGAGTTCCTTTAACCCTCCCCTAATTTTTGTTTTTTTTCACAAGGCATATTTTGACCACAATTTTTTTTAAAAGCAATTTTTGGATAACCCTTTGTATTCCCAGAAATTCCCGTTTTGCCCGAAATTTGAAAATTTCTCCCTGTTTCCTTTGGCCCAGGGCCCACTGTGCCTTGGGAAAAGAGTTGGTTTGGGGTGGTGGGGTAAACCTTAGAACCCACAAGAAAAACCAGTGTGGCTGGGTTTTTTTTTTTGAATGGAACCCTTCATTGAAATTACAGTCCCCCCCCGGCATTGGGGAAACACTTGAAATATCCCAAACTAACTATTTCCAAATTTGGCCCATACTTTTTTTCCTTTGGTTTCTATGGTCTCCTTTATTCCCTTATGTTTATTGGAAACCAACTTAAAGATCAACATTTTTTTATGCAGAGTTTTTATTTGGGGGCCCCTCAACGCAAAGGCCCCCCCACCCCCTCGAAGCCCCCTAATTGGGCCTTTCCCTTTGGGAACGATAAAAAAAATATTGGATTTTTCATGCATCAAGGACAACCCCCTATTGGAGGATTTCCACCTCACCAGCCCCTTATGCCAAAATTTGGGTTTTTTTTTATAACTGTTTAAGATGCCTATGCATGTTTTTGGAATAGAGTCCCGTCTTATATTTGCAACATTTTGAAAAGTTAACTGAGGGGAAATTCCCTAACCACTTAAAACCCAATCCCCTAGCCGGAGTTTGTTAATTTCTATCGTGTTAAAAAAATTGGGAAGGGCAAAGGATTTACACAATACCCTATCGATTTGAAACCATTTTGTTGAACCTTTAGGTCTTAGATAAAGTTCTTTTTCTGTGAGGAACCCCCTGCCTTGTACTTTCCCTTGGTAGAAAAAATCACATATAAATACCAATTCATGGGCCCCCCCCCCGTCCCCCCGGTCCCAACTTAAATGGCAGCCCGTCATCAAGAAGGTGGGCTCTAAAAGAAGGCAGAAAAAAGCCAGAAAGCCCTGCCCGAACAGGGAAAATCCTTTTACCTCCAAAGTTTTTTTGGAAACAAAAGGCCAGTCCCCCCCCCCCACCCCCCCCCCTCCCCCCCCCAGAGATGCCAAGGAAATTATTTGTCCCCCCCCCCACCTTAAAAGTTAAGCTTTAAACCTCCCCTTTTTTTTTTTCCAGCCTCTTTAATTTACCCCCTTTTTTTTTGCCTGGGGTTAGAATGTTTCCCCCGTGGGCTGTTTTTCCCTTTTTAAGCCTAAAATACCGATGATGAGTAGCACCCAATATACTTTGGCCCTTGTTTTTATGGGGGCGGGCCCATCCTTCCTGGTTGGGCTTTAACCCCATGGGAAGAAAAGCCTAAAGGGCAAATTTTTTGTAAATTGTAAAGCCCCAAACCTTTTTAAACAAACGCGAAGCCCCTCATTTCCTGTTGAGATGTTAAAAACCTTCATGCAAAGAAAATTCCCCCCTAAGGAAGGCCCCCCCCCGGGAACCAACCCAGAAATCCACAATAAACAAACCCCTGCCAGTTTTTTCTACTTTTCCCTGGTTTCCCACCTAAACAGCCATGTTTTTTGTTATTGTTCCTAAAAAATGAAAAAGTGTGGGGAAAGCCCCCCCCCTATGTGGTGGGTTTTTGCCAGTAAAACATGGTTGGGGACAAAAAAAATGTTTGTTTTTTTGTTTACCAATTTTTTTTTGGTGGGTTTTTTTAAGGAAAATAAATAATTGTTCAATTTAACCTGGAAAGGTTAAAACTTTTTTGTGTAAAAAGTAAATGACCCGAAAAGGCACTAATGAAGCTTGAACTTTGTTTTTTGTTTGTCAAAATATTATCCGGATGTTAGTTTTTTTTGAAAATAGAATTAGCCCTTTTTTTAAAGTTGTTGGGTGAAGAAGGTTGTTTTTTCAAAACGGTAATAGGAGAAAAAAGCCCTTATAATGACCCCCATCTCACACTTTAATCAGCCGCAAGCAAGGGTATGTAATTGCCCCACCTTTTTCCCTTTCCCTCCCCAATTGGTGTTTTTTAATAGCCCACTTTTTTTTCTCCCCACTGGCCCCTTTTTCAATGTTATTTTTTTGAACCCACGGCCCACAGCTTTCATGGAATTGGTAAGAAACCTTCCCAAAATTAACACAGCCAAATTTTTTTTTTTTGGGTAATGCTGTTTTTCTACCCAAAGGTTTTTTTGTTAAAGTAAAACAATCCTTAACAAGTAATTTTTGGGGGGAAAGTTTTTTTAATTTTGGTTTTTTCCCCCCCTTCTCGGATGGTTATCCTACTGTTTTTTTTCCTCCTGTTGGTAAAAAACTTTTTGGTGGGAGCCACCCCACCCCTCCCCCAAAAAAATTTCTATACTTTGGGCCAATAATTTGTCCCCCCAGAAACTGGTTTTGAATAAAGGGTAAAGCGAAAGGGTATTTGGGTTTTTTGGAGAATTATGAATTATCTGTTAAAAAGTACTGTTGAAGAAAATGTCCCCACACCCCCCCCCCCCCGGTAAAACACCAAAATGGCCCCCCCTAGGGGGGACCCTCGAGGTGGAAGAGATGGGCACAATTTTTTTTAGTAAACAAGTTTAGATCCAAAACCTCTTTGGGATGTTTATGGTTTATTTTTGTGGTCAACTATGTTTTTGCCACAAAAATCGACCCCAGTTTTGGGCAAAAAGATTTTTTTTTTTTATCCAAGAAAAAACAAGAACACTTGCCGTTTTGTCCCAGCTACTTTTGAAGCTTTAGGGCATAAGACTTTTGCCTTTAAATGGTTAAAAAACTTTTTTTTTAATTTAATAACGTAATGGTTAGTGTTGAGAGAAAATGCCCTGTTTTAGCCTTTTTTTCAAGTTTTTGGGGCTGCCCATGGATCTCCCTTGTTTTGGGGATCCTGAATGGCTTTTTTTGCCCCTTTGATAAAAAAATTCAAAACCCCTTTTTGAAATGAACTTGGGGTATTTTTTTGATGAACCTTTGGCACAAATTTTTTTTCGGTTTATTTTTTATAGACTTTGAAAGGAAAAACTTTTCCAAAATTTCAAGATTTTTTCCGTATGGTTGTTTCAAGACATATATGTTTTTGCTTTACCTGGAATTATAAACCTTAACACCATTTCAAAATCCTGCCCGGCCCTTGTTGTAAATTATGGCATACTCTCACCCCTGTTAAACCAGGCCAAAGTTTTTTTGCCCGTTTTTGGGGCGTTTTCCAAATGACAAGCAAAGTTTTTGCCTCATTGAAAACATGGCCCCCAGGGAGCCCCAAAAAAACTCCTCCCCGAAAAGATTTAGTGGGGGGGAACGTTTATTTTAAATCTGGGAATTTTTAAGCAAGAAAATCCCAATCCCTGTGGCCAAGCAAATAATTTTTTTTTTGGTCCCATGATGGGAAGGGAAAAGAACAAAACAAGCCCCCCGCCCACCGTCCCCGGGGGAACGATGTTTTGCTTATGGGTGGGTTTTGTTTGGGTTATAAGTAGAGACAAAATTTCCCCTGTCCCCGACACCATTTTGAAAACCTTTGTTTAAATTAATCCCCCCTTTGGAGGGCCCCCCAATTCGCTTTCCTTCTCCCTTGTTTAATCTAAAATAAAGTCCCCCCAGTCATCGTAAAGAACGAGCATGGGGTTTTTTTTTATTTTTTTGTCCAGCAAAAAGGTTTGTTTTTTTTACCAGCGAGAGAGTTTTTTGTTTTTTTCCTGTGGGGGTTTTTGTTACTCACAAATGTTGTCACCCCCCCCCACCCCCACTTACTGCTGTGTTTCAATTTTTTTAATGCCAATGTTTTTTTTTCGGACCCCAAAAAAAAATGTTTTTAGTGGCTTAATGGGGAACATGACTGAGCAAATAATGGGGAGAGTGAAACCCACAGCGGGAAAATGATTTTTACCCCGAAATTGTATATTTTGTTGAAAAGATTACCTGTTGTTTTGTTTAATCCAAGGGAGTGTTTGGAGGCTTTGGAGGGGTCCCACCCCCCCCCCCCCCCCCCCCTCCCCCCCTTGGCAAATGGGATATCTTTTCCCCAGGGGGGAATGGTCCCCCCCCCCCCCCCCCCCCCCCAGGCCCCCCTTTGGGGTTTGTTGGATGGGATTTTGGAATCCAGGTGAAAATTTAAGCCAAAAGTTTCCAATCCCCTAGGCTACTGATTTTCCCCTGATTGCGTTTTGGCCGAATTTTGGTTCACCCCCCCCCACACAGGAGTTTTTTCGAGAATTCCCCTTGGGGACCTCCACTTGTCCCCCCGCCCCAGACCAAGCAAAAAAATTGCAATTTTCCACGTATTAACCGGTGTTTTTTTTTTTTACTTGGGATCCCTAAAAGTTTTTTTAGCTTCCGTGTTGGTTTTTTTTTTTTTTTCCCAAGGTTTGGTTTTTTGGCAATCTTTTAAATGCGGTTGTTTATCAACAGTTACAAAGCTGGGTCCCCCCCCCCCCCCACCCCCCCCTTAAGGGTGTGGGGGGTTCCCCCCCCCCCCACCCCGTTCCCCCAAATTTAAAATTGACCCAACGTTTTTGATCCAAAAAAAAATTAGAAAATTTTGGAATTTATTTGGGGGAAACCCCCCCATGGTATTTATTTAAATTGGTAACTATAAAAAAAATTTTAAGCGATGGAGTTTTTATTTTGAATTGCCCTGGCCTAGATTAAAATAATTTAATAATTTGGAGTGAAGGCTGGAATAAAAAATAATTGTGAATTTAAAATATAAATTTATTTTAGAAAAATTTTTTACAATTTTGGAATGGGGTTTTTATGACCAGAAAGAGAAATCCAATTTCCCCCAATAATTTTATTTTGCCCTCAATGAGTGGTCCACCAAAGCTTAAATTCCCCCGCGTCCCACTGTATCCCTTTAAGCCATTTAAAGTTAAAGATAACTTTGATTTTCAAAACCCACCCTTTGCTCGGTAATATTAATGGATGTTGGGTCCAGTATTCCACATGGGGAAAGGAAACGGAATTCTTAGTAAGACAGACGAAAAGCAACGAGGGGGGGGCCAAAAAAAAAGGTTTTTCCCCCCACTCAGCAGGCAATGGCTTTTTTCATCCGTCCCCCCCTAGCCCCCCCCCCCTAGTTTTGTTTTTTGTTTTTTTCCTTATTGCAAAGGTAATTTTTCCCTCCGAAGTTGCCAATTCATCTTAAATAATTTCCCATCCCCAAGCCTGAAAATCCATAAGATTTGTCCATAACACGAAAGGGCGATGTTTTTTCAAGGCCGAAAACTAATTTTGGTGGGCCCCCCCCCCGAGCCGTGTTGGGGCCCCCCCGGAAGCACCCTGCCTGGGAACGGCCCCCTTTTTTTTTTTGGCCCCCGTGGGTTGCAAAATTACTACCACCTGGCGGGAGGACCCCCCGGGGGGGTGAAACCCGTCCCCCACACCCCCCCCCGGGTGGTCGTTTTGGCCTTGGGGGAAATTGGCACCCGCAGCGGGTTGCCCCACCCCGAACACTCATCACCCCCCTTTCCCCCACCCTGCGGAGGCCCCCCAACTCAGTCTTCCCCCCCAAGGCCTGCCCCCAATGTTGGGTTGAAAATAAAATCCTGGTTTTTGTTTGCCCCCAATGCCCAACATGTCCCGTGAAATTTATGTACCCTTGGTGAGCTTCGTCCAACTGGCATCCCCTTTTAATCCGGGGGGGGAAATTTATCGTAAAGGCCTCTTTCGCCTCCGGTTGATTTCCAATAAAGAAATTTTTTTTTGAAAATGGCTTTTTTTTGGTCCAACAAATGGTTACCCCAGATTTATTTTGATGGCCAAAATTCCAACCCTGGACAAGAAAACAACGAATTTACCCTGAAGTGTTTTATGGAAGCCCCGTAAATTTTCCCCATTGTTCAAACGTTGAAGTTTTTCCGTGTTTTTTTTCTGTTAAAAGACTAAGCCCACCCGGTGTTGTTTTGCCATAATTTTTTTCCCCCCAATTCAAAACTCCCGTTTGGGGGGAAAATAATTTTACTTTTTTGCCACGTTCCCCCGATACGGGGGAGACCAAATTAAACGCCACTGGCCAAAAAAACCCCAAAAAGTTAATGATGCCCACCAAAATCTTTGGATCAATAAATTGGTTTGTTTTTATTATGATTTCTTGGATCCCCAAATCCCACTTTGTCGCGAGTACCAGGGATTTTCCATTACATCCCATTTTTGGGCTCTGTTTTTTTTTTTCGGGAAACAAAAAATTTATGTTTCCCCTTGGGCAAAGGTTTTTCCTCGCTGCCCCTTCGAATCCAAAAGTTAAGCATTTTTTTGAACTTGTTTGTTTTTCAAGTTTTTAAATCCTGCAAAAGAATAATCAATGGAATTTGAGATTTTTTTTTTTAAAGAGAATATTCCATGCCCAATTAATGGGGGAAGATGCTTAACATGAGGAACATTCAAAAGGAACAATGTTTGCAACGGAATGTGGCCCCCTTTCACCGTAAAACCAGCGGGTATTTTCTTGGCGAGCAATTCCCATTTGTTCGCCCACCTAATTTCTCGCAAAAAGGTGGTTGAGGGGCCCCATTGCCCCCTCGGGCTTTTGCACTCCACGTCCCCCCTCGCATGTGTTTTTTTTGAAGCAGGACCCTTTGTTGAAACTTTCCTCGTTCGATGGCGGCTTCCCCCGCCGTTGGGCGGATGGTTTCCCAACCGGCCGCGGGCCCAAACCC